>JAGDQP010009091.1:9878-40120 GCA_022664845.1 Lepisma saccharinum
CAGCAAGGGCGATCTTTAAGACCATTTTAAAAAGGGCATCAGACCAGCAATACAAGTTTTGGGGAAATTAAGAAAAACGTTTTAAAAATGGGAAACAAAGAAGTGAGAATTATTTTATGCAAGTTAGCAAGTCCGATGGTTTAAAAGTGATTCTGAGTCATGAGATTGTATAGCTATTGCAATAATTGAATATGTTATTGGTCAGTAGAATTTGGGAACTACTACCCCTTAAAAAATTGAAATAATCGGTTTTCATGAAACAAAATCATGAACTGTGTCTGAGCTAAGTGCACGTCAGCCACATACCGTCTATTTCTTCCAAATCCTTAATTTTATTGCATTTAATGGAAACTTTTCCAGATGAAACAATCTAATGAGTGTTTTTATGGATAAGTTCTTCACTAATACCCTCAAAAAGCTTTAAGATCACTATAAAACTTAACGCTGTTGATTTTTAATTTCATTTTAATTTCAACAACTGATGCTTCTACTATATTTTCCGAAACACTGAAAAATTAAAAATAGCCAAAATGTGGTCTCATGCCCTTTCAAGAGTGTACGACCCAATTATTATTCATTGTAAGTTCAAGAAAATTTTGTTGCTATAAGGAATGTTAGACGCCATGAAAAAATCAATAACGCACAATTCAGATAGATTAGATGAGGGAAAGAGAGCCACAAAACGCAACCTTGGGTATTCTAAACTGTACGCTTTTGCAAAGAAGTTTGACGTAACTTCAATGGAAGTTACGTTTCTAATTTCTACGAATGCACGAAATTTAACAAAACAAAAAACTATCGACGAATAAGAAAAACTTCGTGACATTTTACATAGCCAAATACGAATAAGGCTTATTGATAAAGCTTTTGGGCAGTGTAAGAAACATGTCAATAAATTAGGAACAGACATTTATTTAAATTAGCTTCTCACGCACACAACTATGTTGAGCAATAACACATAATTATAAGTAAATTTCTATGGATACTTGTCGTAATTGTACAGTTAGGAAATGTCTATGGATACAGTTGGTTCATCTTTTTGCTTCCAACTGAATTTTATTTTGAACTGACGACATCATTCGTTTTCAATTAAGCTATGCTATTGAGCTGAATACCTTTTATCGATTAGTTATACATTGTTATCAATAGAGTAAGGCATGATAGCTATACTTTAAAATTGATTCCGAAATTTCATTCTAATCATATTCAACTGTCACTCTGAGACAAGACAGACTATTCAGTACCAGGTGACTTTGTAACTACTAGAGTGACAGTTGAATTTGATTAAAATTAAATTTTATGAATCAATTTCGAAGCATTATGTCTTACACGTTTGGTAGCAAAGAATAAATCAGCGAAAAAAAAACGTGTTCAGCCTAAATAAAATAAATCAATTTAAAATATATCATGTAAGATTCAAATAAAATTCAGTTTGAAGCACAGAAGAATCCACGGAAACTGTCTTGCAATTAACTGTTGTAGGGCAAAGTAGTGTAGATTATTGTGTGTTTGAGCAAGCGGCCGTACCACAGTTTGTAGAGCGTTAGCTTAGCAATCGGCTGGCCCCAGCGGCCACCCCACAGTTTTTCATCAGTCATACAAATGCCAGGAACATAGGATGGTACCTACAAAACTAGGCCGTGCCGGATATATTTCAACATTATCTTCCTCACTCTATCCCGGTCTGAACCTGGTATGCCTAAAGGCCACAAATAAAATTTAAAAAGAAAATATTCTGCGCTTAAAATGTTAATCATAGATAAGGGTTTTCCAACGCCTGAACTAATGTCCTTATTCCACACAAACTTTTTAACTAAATTAACTCGTACTTCTCGGTTTAAAATATTCCCAGGAAAATTTTCGAATTCATAAATAATTTTGTGTAATTAAATTTTGTTTATTTACGAAAACCAGGAATTTAACATGAATTTGAAGCGTGCAGGGAAAGAAGGGGGAATGTGAATGAAAGGTGCTTTCTCGTAACACGCATTTTATAGTCCATCTCTCCCATTTACTGCTATGTATTCCATAGTTTTGAAATAGCTATAACTTGGTGATTTTCTTTTTAGCTTTTGGATTGAAACTTCTGAGCGGTTAGCTGTTATTGTGTAGTACTTATTGCGAGTACAAAATCCTTTTATTAAGAAGTGCACATCCTCCCTTCTTTCATTGTACGCTTCACTTGCATTCGGCCAAACTCCTTTGGAAATGGGAACATTGTAAAGCATGCAAGGTTGCATTTAGCGACTAACTTTCCCATTTCTGATTTCTCCACATCACAATTTTCATTCTGTCAAATTTGTTCTTCTTTTACATTCCATTCATTTCAGTGACAAATAAACTTGTTCTACAGTACAATCAAGACTCATTACATCTTTCTTTGAATACATATGATAACATAAGGTAAAACAAAGGTTCGTAAGTATTCCGGTATACAAAATTTCACACAAAAATTAAATGGTGGGAAACTTTCGCCAAAGGCGTGGTTATGACAAAGAAGAGAAGAGACAGAAATGGTCACAATGGTCTCGGTTATAGAATTACCAGGTTATGAAAATTACTGACGGAGTTCGAAAAAAACACAACAAAAATGTGACGGTAATGCTACTTGGAACAGTGAGTCGTAAGAGGTTTTTGAACGAGATACGGGTATAAACAAACAACAGGAAGAAATAATAACAATAGTACAAGGGACTGAGAAAAGAGGCAGTAAGTGAAGGGAAAAGGAAGAAAATAAAAAAATATTTTTCAAGAAATTTAGAATAGGTTTTGCGTAGGGAAGTTACGTGCAGTTTAGGACAGTTGATGATTGGCAGAGAGAATAGATACATATTTCAGATTGAGAATTCTAAGAATACTGAGAAGGAAGGTTTCGTCGAAGGTATGGACGTGATATGAACAAGGCTGCAGTCGATTTTCTGAACGAAATCGGAATTTTTGTAGTTCATTTAGCTACAACGAAATATTAACTCGCTTTGACTATTATCGTATGATGTTTTATTTATTTTTTTAAACTGTAATAGTTGGAGTATCACAATCAGACTTTCCTTGCGCTGCTCTAAAACCAGAGAAATTTCGTCCGAATATTTGACAGAGAAAAATAGTCCACTATCAGCGGAAATCTTTTGATGTGCCTTTTATTGGAAGTACCCAAAGGAACAAAATAGTATACCGGAACCGAGATATTCCACTGCTCGACTGATCGGTCATTACTGTATTGACATGGTATTAATGAAAGAATTTTCGTTGAATTTGTACGTCTACTTGAATATTTTAAAGACATTTCAAATCCGAAAATAAGTCTTACAAAAATTTGCTGCAGTAGTCCACAGGAGATAACTTTGACCATGTTCAACCGAGTAATAGGTGCATGACGCTTTGGCTGCGTTCACAATCGTTGTTCTACACTTCCATGCAAGCACTTACTTTTCTCTTCGATTTGGAAGTCGACTGGAGAGTCCAAGTTATGTGTATTGCAGTGTTCACGTTTTCTTTTGATCTCACTTTAATCTCTATAAGAAACACTAAAATTTGAAAGACATACTTTGCAATAAGCGTTTTAATCTCTTTGGATTCTTAACCACGAATAGCCTTTACAGCAATCAATATTAAATTTAGTTTAACTTTTGTTTCATTTTCCCCACCAGCACTTGAGTAGTTCCACTGGCTGAAGACTAACACATTCTTTGAGACCTTCATAAAACTGTAAAATACAGATACACAACAGTCTAATGACTGTTGTGGAATTAGTGAAATGCAGAAAGTTACAAACACTAGCATTGTTTATGTATCACTGAAGGCAGTTGCTATAATGAAACACCGTAGGCTGCGAATCCGCGAGAGCAGCAACCCCTCCAGCGTGGTCAATTTTCTTACTGAATCGATTGTTGGGGAGAAAACGGGCGAGCGAGAGAAACTGCGAGTACTATTCTCCTGCTTCTAAAAACCACTACGATCGTAAGTGTTTTTGGGACTTTTGGGTCCGGAAGCTTGGTTACCTAAAATTATTTCTTTCGGATTGAGTCAATATAATATCTAAAAGAAAAATATAAGGTAATAAGAAATTAAAGCTAATCAATTTTATATATTCTCCCATTTGTTTGAAATTGAGATGGTCACTTGAACCGATGGGCCTTTTATCCGGAGTTAGGATTTGAACAAGAATATTTGAAAAATCTTGTCTAAATAAGGATGCCTTGCAACACTGGATGTTAAATGTGACGAGCTTCGAGGAGATGACGTAGTTGAGCAGTAACGAACGTTATTGATATAGATGGTCAGAGGTCTTTTGGTTTCCCCGTTGTAAAACACGGAATATTTGTTAGATCGAAGAAAGTTAAAGGAAATGCAACTGTCTGAGTGTCGGAACGAATATATGTTGTGAGTGACGAGATTCCCGAAGATCAGATTGCAATAAAAGAAAATAAGACAGGTTCTTCACCGGTTATTTTTTCGTTTATTAGTTTGAACGGATATGCTGTATGGGTCCAGTTCCAGTTCCGTTTAGATTCGAGACTTTGAGGTTGATTATTTTCGGGCTTGAGGGGAAAGCTCTTCCAGTATTATTTGATATAATTAGGATGGGATGGGATGGGCCAGTTTGAGGAGATTTTGGAACATATGAAAGCTGAGATGGAACTGATGAAGACGATTTGAAGCCGAGGGACTTGAGCGGGCAGGCTGTTTGTAATTCTTCACATGGTCTACGGATTACGGATAAGGTGACAGATATTCACGTCTACAAAAGAAAACTAAGGAGAGGGTAAAGTAACTTTCAATCATCGCAAACCATCTTTTATATTCTGACAATCATTTTCTAAAATTCTAAAATTGATATTAACCAAAATATTTACTATACAATTTAATGATCGAGACCAAACCAAAATATATCTTGATTATTTTGGCGTATTATTTCTCCATTTGTTAACTTTTTGATTAGTAAGCAACGAAAATTTCCAGATAAATATGTGTCAAAATACTCTTCATTTTTCAGATACAAAGAGTCAAAATTTTACCAAAACTCAACAAGAGTTATATTAATTGAGTTTATCTTAGAAGTTAAAATTTGATGCTACTGGATTGACAACCAAGAATAAAGTTATGTTTTTCTTAAATGGCGTTATGACTATCCAGCACAGAACGCAGTGTTGTCAACTACGGACGAAACACGAGGTGGGAAGTCCAAAATAGACTTATACTTTAAATTATATCTGGAAAAGCACTAGTTTCCAGGCACGCGTGTACAGGGCCTTTTTTCATTTTAATGTAAGAAATCACCACAGGAAATTCGACTATCTGAGATGTGTTATTAGTGGTGTATAGGCTTCTCAATTTAAGGAGACGTACTGTGTGGTTCATACACAGCGTGGTCTAATTATAAGAATAGCGGCGTATAAATTACAAATAACTCATCTAATGAAAGACTTTGTTTATAAAAGACTTGCGTTAGAAACCATCCTTAAAATTAAATTTAAATAAAATCTGAGTCAGCTCTAAAATTTTGAGCGGATCTTCTTTAAAAAGTAATCCTAAGTCAAACATACACTCGTTGAATTATCAAAAGCTTTAATGTCACTTGAATGGTTGTTTCCAATCACCTGCAAACTGTGGGGAAATGTACATGGAAGGATGAATGGGTACCAGTACTGAAATTCCATTTGAGTTGTCCGAAGGTGCAATTTCGAACAGCCTGTCCATCCCAACTCAATTCCTTGCTTGCGGTGTACTGTGATTAATGATGAAACGGGAACATTTCTGATAGTCCCAGGTGAAGAAAATCATAAGAAAACACCTGTGATACTATCTCCTTATTCATCTGTTTTTCTGTCTTTTTATCTTTCTAGTAGCTGACGAAGAAATTAGCTTCAAAAGCTTTTTATGTCTGTGCTTAAACGACATCTACAGGTATTACGATGTGAACTATCACGTGTAAATTTTCTCATCCTTATTATCCTTAGTAGTGTCTATGTGTGTGGATGTTGAAACCGAATGTATGTGACAGTAATACTCTGACTGGAGTAATACCCAAACTAAATTTATAAACAAAACGAAACAAAAGTACATGGTACACGTATACGCTAATGTGTAATGTTAATCAAAGGGTATACAGCGTACACCTCCGTATACCATTGTCTATAGTTCTACTCACATCGGAACCTAACAGGTTGAATGAAAATGCCACGGAAAAAATTTTCTCTTCGATTCGCGAATTAAGTGAGTTTTACGATCATCTACTTCCTACGGATTTAAGTAATCGTCTTCGATTAATTCTCCTTGGTGTTAATTGCGATGATCTTTCCCCAAGCAGGGTCAGAAATTGAACAAATATCATCAGTCTCAAGCGATGATGATACAGACGAATATTTAGTTGAGAAATTGGAAACTCTACTGAGGACAGTGTTAAATAAGGTATTACTTGGGGAAGAGGAAAAGCAAGTGGCCCACCAAGATATATTTCAAGAAGACCATCTATGTGTCCTGAAGGGAGAGACTGCTCTATTCAGATGAATCTGATACGTACTGTAGCAGGCTAGATAGCATTTAAGTCAAAATAAATTGATCCGAATATAGGTACACAATCGAGGCACCTGCCACTTTAAACGAATCAGAAAGGAAAACATGGCTCGACTTATATTTCGCTACCAAACACTTGGAAGAAACAGTGAAACCAATGGAAATAGAATTTAGTGTCAATAACCCTTGCGCAAATTTAAGTAAAGAAATTGGGATCGCAAAAAAAAGTTAATTATTTTCAAACACGGTGGCGGGCATTGTCAACTGTGTAGTCAAAGTTCTGTAAAATGATTCAACTACTCCTCTTTAATTGTCAAAAAAACTTAAATTATTGTATAATTTTGGTTCTTCGTTTCGGTGTTGTTCCACGACCCAGAGAGGACCGGGGAATAGCACCAAACTAATAGCTTCGAAAACTGGAATAGCACCGAATGGAACATGTACGAAAAAGTTACATTGGCAAACGGAGGCAGCAGAAAATCTTCTGTGGAGGAACATTCGCGTCAGCAGCTTTTAGGAAATGGAACTATCCATTGTATTCGAAGTTATTCTAGTGCGCACTGCCGTTGCTTCGAAAATGATTTTTTTTTTTTACCAATTCATTCCGATTACAATTTGTAGACGTCTCTCAAGCCATATGTTACCAGAAATTGAACAGAGTTATAATTTCCTTCCCACAGTAGTTCCATGAATTGGATTTCGGATTTAATCCAGCTCATGACTTTCGATGATTTTCCATTCATTATTGGAATAAATTCGCAAAAAAATCCACCAGAGTACGATATTGCAACACTGTAAAGAATCTTATTATAGTACTTAATTAATGTACCGAACAATCGTTAATCTCAAAAGATTCCATCTAGAGACTTTTTCCACTATCATGATTGCTAGAGTTTTGACGTAATTCCATTCGATGTTATTCCTTTCGATGCTAATCCGTGACCAAGTCAAAGTTTTGGTGCGTGTCATTCCTGTCGAACTCCGATCGGTGCATTTCATTTCGATTTTATTCCAATCGACTTTACTCCTTTCGGTGTTATTCCGATCGGAACATTTCCTTTCGATATTATTTCCATCGATCCTATTCCTTTCGGCTTTATTCCAATCGAAGCATTTTTTCTTTTAATTTTATTCCTGTAGGACTTATTCCTTTCGGTTTCGTTCTGAACGCTGCATTTCCATTCTGTGTTATTCCGATCGGCTTTATTCCTATCACTGTTATTCCGATCGGCCTTATTCCTGTCACTGTTATTCCATTCAGTATTATACTAACGTCCCACAGCAACTTGTTTGCATAGTATTCATAATGATACATGCTAAGGAGTCCTATTATATAAAGAAGGGAAACAATGCGATAATTACGTTATAGCAGTAAATAACTAGAGAAAAATGAAAGTACAGTCGTTAACTTGTTTACTTAGATATTGATAGGTTAAATTTGTAACTTAACGAAGCCTTCTTGAAATTATTAGTTTAACCACGACCAATAAAGCCCCTCGTACACGATTCAATAAACATCGAATCAAATTCTTGAACAAGCAGTTGGATGAGTGCGTACACGATCCAACTGGAATAATCAAAGGGTTGTATCCAAGTAGTGTTGAAAGTGCTTGGATGGGGCTCGTACACGATTTGATAAGTTAAGCGGAACTATGAAGGAGCCAAAAGCACATGAGTCGATTTGCTCTTTCTGCGTTGAAAGCGGGAACATGGAGTGAATGTTAAAAATGATATACCTTTCCACATAAATTATGAGCAACTCAGTGGCACTTTAACTATTAATATCCTACTGCTTCTAAATACAATACGAACTTTATTTGGAATTATAGTAAACCCTCTGTATCAATTTCTATTGCAATAGTGATTGTACAAAAACTACAAACGAAACATCAGGTACACTTTACCTCACCAAGATGTGATGGAATTTATTGTAGCGATACTTTATTTTATTTTATTTTTATTTTCTGATAATATCCTTATTTCCCATTATAAAAACAAGGCTTTAAAAATTCCCTGCTCCATGTTAACATCTTAATTTTTAGCATTCCGGAAGCACAGTTTCATGTGTTCAAGTCACCAGCGATGTGATTGGTAGATCACTGCGTTGAATTCACTAAAAATAGGACAGGTTCTAAAACGGACGAATTGGATGAAAAGACATGAATTCAAGAGATTTCCTGTGTGGAGTCTCTGACTCGTGACGTTATTTTCATCCAATTGCTTGCTCAACGCTCTTGTTCAAGCTTTATTGAATCGTGTATGACGGGCTTAAGAAAAACCGTGTTTCGTGTGCAGACGTCATGAAAGAAACAATGATGTTAAAACGTAAAAATAAAAAAAAATCTTATGAGCGGCAATAATTTAGCAGTACAAATTTCAGGTCGGTTTATCAACCACACTACGTTAGTTAATTAATTGGGGACCAGAGTTTAAAACACTCATTTTTGACCCCTTCAAAAATACATCCTAAAATTCCCGGCTGTTGAGAGCGCTCTGTACCTTTTTTTTTTAAATTCCTAGCCGCAGCTAGGACCCGTGCAGAGGGGTACGCCCTCTATTGGGAAGGGGATATTAAGAGAAGGAGTTTGCAAGGATTTGTGGATGGGCAAAGTGGTTTAATTTTATTTTCTTTATTTTTTCAATTCCAATAATCCGGACATTATGAGTTTGTCTCATAATCATACTTTTGGTTGGCGGAGGTAGATGATGACGATGGAGATGAAGTGCTCTTTGACGTCACAACACGTGGGTTTCGTTAGTGAGACAAATGCTGGGTTATCTTCTGTTCAGGGGTTACTCTGAACTGATGAGAGACAGTATGGACCCTGTTAGTAGATGAATATTACTGTGCAAGATATGATGGTGCTATAAATGCGGGGGTGTCTGGGAGATGAAAGTTGAGAAGGATGTCATGATCAGGATGATCCGGAGGAATGGTGTGATGATAGAGAGAAGAAAGAAGGGAGATAGGGGTATGGACGTAGGTTGGTGTTGCTTGTACTGCAACTATATCGTGTAGTGTTTCGAAAAGTAATGGGTGATGAGATTCGAGGCGTTGACGTATGTACTTTAGTCGGAGCTGTTCAAGGTGATAAAGGATATGTGGGAATGGAGTACGGTCATATAGTTCTGCTGTTGGGCTCGGTAATCTGATGCGGAATGCTGTTCGCAGTGCGTGTCGTTCTAGTACTTTCACTTTGTGGTAGAAGAATAAGGCTGCTGAAATCCAGGCGGTGAAGCCATAGGTGAGTACGGGCCGTAGGAACACTTTATAAGTGTTAAGTACAGTTTGCGATTGTAGACCCCAAGTGGTGCCGGTTAACCGTTTCAGAAGATTAAGCCTATTGTATGCTTTGGATGCGATATGACTTAAGTGTGGTCGCCAGGTCAGGTGGTGGTCAAAGATGATTCCGAGATAAGTGACAGTTTTGGTAGGTTGAATTGGCATATTGTTAATGGTTATGGATAAGCGATTAGGATTTCGATGGACACGCGTACGGCGATTTGGTGAGATGAAAACGATGGCTTGAGTCTTATTTGGATTGATTTTGAGTCTCCACTTATCGCACCAGTCTGTAAAACGTACTATGGCTGAATTTAAAGCGAAATTGATCTGCTGGATGGTTTTGGCTTGGGCAAGAAATGCTGTGTCGTCAGCGTACTGGAAAAGTTAAACATTTTCAGGTAAAGTAGGCATATCGGCAACAAACAGTAAATATAGAAGAGGTGATAATGCAGAGCCTTGAGGAACTCCTGTGTGGAGGAAGATGGGATGAGAGAGCGTGGAATTTATGTTGATGTAGGAGAGTCGGTTAATGAGAAAGTTGAATATGAAACGGAGGTAGCAGATAGGAAGGCGAAATGAGAGGAGTTTGTGTATGAGGGCTTCGTGCCAGACTTTATCGAAGGCCTTTTCAAGATCGAAAAGCACCAGGCATGAGGGTTGAGATTTATTGTAATGATGAGTGATTAAGGTTGTGAGTCGTAGGAGTTGGTCATTAATACAGTATCCAGGACGAAAGCCAGCTTGAGTGGGAGGAATTAGGTTCTTTCCTGAGGCGTATGTATGTAGGCGGTGGACGAGGATTCTTTCAAGGATTTTGCTGAAGATAGGAGTTAGTTGTATGGGGCGGTATGAGGAGACTGAATCGGGAGGTTTGTGAGGTTTTAGGAACATTAGGGTTTTTGAGGTTTTCCATTCTGCGGGTATGTAGCCGGTGCGGAGAATAAAGGTATATATAGTGGAAAGAAGATGAAGAAGGTTGTAGGGAGCTTCTTTGAGATGTCGATAGGATATATTGTCCATGCCTGGTGCGGTGTTACGTTTGTGACTGGTGATGTGGGTGATATCGTCAACAGTGATGGGTGCAGTAAGTGGGTTATTTATAGGAAGAGTGTGGGTGGGGTTTGGCTGTAGGTGAGGAGATGATAGATTGAGTCTGTGAACTGGATGATGACGTTGTGTATGGGTTGGTTGGATCGGGGTGAAAATCTCTTGGAGGTGTTCGGCAAATGCTTCTGCTTTGTCATTGTCGGTGTGTAATGGTTGGTTGTTATGAATGAGAGGATAATGTGTTTTAGTATATTTGCCTGTGAGTACATTAAAGCGTTTCCAATATTTCGTGGGATGATGAGTGGCGTCCAGGTTATTGCAGGTTTTAACCCATTGTCTGGTTTTGTAGGCTTTGAGGTAGTTTCTGACTGTACGTTGGAGCTGACGGTGAAGGCGGAGGGATTCAGGATTTTTGGTGCGTTGATAATCTTTGTAGAGTTGTCGGGATCGGGTGATCAGAGGAAGATATTGAGGAGGCAACTTGGGTCTTGATGGTATGGATGTGGAGGTAGGGATGAAATTTTTTGAAGCTGTTTGGAGTGTGGTGGTGAGGTATGACATACAGTGATATAGATCGTTTTCGGTCTCGGGAGATGACAGGTTATCAATTTGTTCAGTTAGATAGGTGCGATAAGCGGTCCAGTCGGCTTTATCATATCGTAATGTAGTGCGTGATGGTGGTGGATTTTGTTGTCGGTGTTGTCTAGGAGTGTCTATAATGAGCTTGATAGGTGCATGATCGCTACCGATGAGATCAAGTACGTCTACATGATGACGCGTGTTTAGATTTGTGGAAATGATAACTGCATCCGGTGTGGTGTTTGAGTCTGGGCGAGTTGGCTTGGGTAGTGGGATGATGTTGCCAATAGTTTGAGTGAGAATGAAATTTCAAAAGTGATCTTTTTCTTGTTGAGGTCGGCTGTGAAGATTGAGATCTGCCATGATGATAAAAGTTCGAAAGTTATTTGATATGTAGGTGAAGAATGAGTAAGGTATGGCATGGCCAGGTCGGATGTAAATGGTTGCTACTGTGACACAAAGGTTTTGAAAGTATAAAGTTGTTATGAGGTACTCTGGTAGGTGAGGTAATAGTGGATTATGTTGTCGATGAGGAGTATTCGGACTGAAACCTATGGCTACACCGCCGTTTGTTCTTTGTGCCGGTGTGGAGTTGTCATGACGTATGAGGGTGTAGCGTGGTATTTTGCAAGTCCGGCGCTTGTTGAGTAGAGTTTCGTTTAGAAGGAATGCATTAACTTTTTCTTCTAGGAGTAGATGTTCGAAAAGGATTTTGTTTGTTGGTAGAGATCGAATGTTGATGAAGAGAAAAACTAAAGCCATGAATATGAATATCAATGGGAAGATAGATGTGGATTTAAACTTCTATTTCATAGGCTGTTGCATGAAAGTGTGCATATGGTCCAGAGTATGTTGCAGTGAAACTGACATTGAGAATGGAGCGTGCTGCGTATTGGATTTGATGTAGTACATGCTGTCTTTGGAAAGGATTGATGTTCTGCAACGTTAATGTAATGAAGGCTAGCAATCTCTCGATGGTAATTGGTGCATTGATGGACGTGATCGGCTCGCTTGATTGTTCGACTGGTTGTGTCCTGATTGGTACTACTAGTTCCGGTTTTGTGGCTTCTGGTGCTGGTCTTGCTTTACATTTATAGCTGAATGTCGGATGTTGTTCGTTACATGTATTGCATTTTGGTGGAGCCTGCATGTTGGGACAAACTTTGGTAGGATGTGGACCGGAACAAAAGGCGCATTTCGGTTGATTCGGACATTGACTTGTCGGGTGTGAATTATAGAGTTGACACTTCTCGCACCGAACTGGCAATGGTGGTGGTGTGTGCGATGGTTCTACCCGATATCTGCGTCTGTAGATGTAGGCGCCTGCTGCTAGTAATGAATTGATGGTGTCCTGTGCATTGGTGAGTACTCTGACGATGTATGTAGGACCTGCGTTACACATGATTCTGATGCATTTGATGATGGAGTGACCTTCTGCTCGGAGTTCTTCTTCTATCTCTTCGATGGTGAGTGATGGTTCTATCCCACGAATGACTACTGATAGAGATGGTGCTTTGCGTGGTGGTGGAGATTGTTTTGTGCGTCTGTCCTGTAGAACTGACAGTTGAGCTGTTTTTCCGAAAATTTCAAAGCTGTGCTTGTTGCGTATTGTTTGTGCCAAATTGCAATCCTGTGATTTGATGATGATGCCATTTTTTGTGAATTTGATTTCTGAAAGTGATGATCGTGGTACATACTTGATGAACTGTTGAAAAATCTGTTTGCTATTTTGGAACTTGCTATCGTAGTTAGTGAGCATGAAAGCATGAAGTTGTGGTTTCTGAGCTGAAGAGAACTGATCTTGATTGTCAATTTCTATGGCATTGTCATCTGATGATGCGCTTAACGTATGGTGCTTTTTCTGAGGATTAGCTATGGTTGATGAATACGAACGTGGTGAGCGAGACCTGGAGCGGTGAGGTGGAGAAACTTGTCGTTTGTCTATGGTAGTTTTGTCCATGCTGCGACGTGATTTGGCGATCTTGTCTAACGATGAATATGGTGGTGGTCCTGGCACTACTGGAGGTAATTTATGTTGAAGTTGATTATCTGGTGGATCTGCCATGATGATGTCATAAACATGAAGCTACAATGAATGATCAGTCAATGTGCAATGACTGCCAAAAGCTCAGACTAACTCGCTCCCTCCGACACTGACCAGTGCCGTCAATCCTATTGAGGCAGTACGTGTGCTAATGTCACTCGTGCGTATGCTACACAAGATCCTCGTGAGCACATTAACAAACCCCAGCTACGCTAGGTCAAGTTATGCTCTGTACCACAGAAACACCACACCGACCAATTTTAATTCCCTGAATACTTGTGAAAACCACTATTTATTAAAACTAATGTTAGAAACAAAGAGGTAGAACTCAACATATTTACAAACCGTTGAATCTAGTTTTATGTGTTTACATCCACTTTCTCTTTGCCATTTTCTTTATGATGGTGAAGCACGAACTTCTGCAGTTATAAGAAATTATTAGTAATGCCATCTATGCAGCAATGTATAATTACAGTTTTGCCAATATGGTTTCATTTTTTTTTTCAGGATGGGTTTTTCCAGGAGCAGCCAACGAGTTATTTGGCTGTCCCAAGAGAATTAAACAATATGCCAGTCATGTATTAAGAGCCTGGCTTAGTTGGCCGCGGCCAGCGGCTGAAATTCGTTCATTTTAACACGGGTTTCCTAAACATTAACCGGAATATAATGTTATTATCATAGTTTTTCGAAAAAAAAAATCAGCATAGGAACCTCAATATAGTGTATACGAGTGTTAAGAACTGAAAGGAGTGATCTGATTAATTATATTTTTCATAGAAATCGGGGATTCCTCAATTGAATTTCCCAGAAGAAATTAATAAAAATAGAGGCAAATGCCACCCCTGATTATACATTGTTGAAATGAAGTAGAAGCTTCGGACTTCCACAGAAATGAAGAACCATATTTTAACTTGGTTTGTACTTATTGCGTTTAGTCAATAGAAGTAATAGAACGATCGATGCAAAATTATATCAATCATCCGTAATTTTGAAGTAATGATCCTCTGTGCTGCTCATGTTCAAGCAGTTCGCTGTTTGTTAGTAAGATGGCTCTACGGTCGCCCATGGCGGTGCCGAAACGTAGCAGACCCTTCTTTCTCATAGTGGCGCGGTTATTTGAGGCATCATATACGGTTCCGTTCTATTGTGTGTGTCTGTGTGTGTTTAGATGAAAGTAAACATGTGACAAACGAGTTCTCAGCTCGTAAAGTGAATACATTCTATCGAAAAGTGCAGTTTTGTTTGTGCGATTTTCGCATACGAAGATCGCAAGCAACTGCTGCACGCGCCACTGCATTGACACGTTGAAGGGAAATCAATGAAGCCGGTTTGGTTTGCGCGTCGGACGCATGGTGTCGCTAGCAACTGTTGCAACGACTCCTTCGGAGATCAGTCAAGCTGCAGCAATCGCATGCGTTGTAGAGTGTTGTGCAGTTTTTATTCGTGTTTTCTTTGAATTTGGAACTATTTTGAGCCAAATATGAACTTCAGCAGAGATGAGAATTAAAAGCTACGTCAAGAATGCACGAAAATACTATAAAATTGTTGGGAAAACGCGAAAGAAAGAGAATACATGCAAAGATGTGATTGTCCTCTAGCAAGCTTGATGTTCGATAGATTGCAGCAGAGTTTTCTGGCAGCTTGAAGTAACTATATTGTTTTATGTTGATTGGAAGTTGAGTTTAATTTAAAACGCTGATTATATTATTATTATTATAGTTGTTTGTAATCGTGCCTAAAATTCTGCTACTGTCAGAAATATTGTTTACAGAAAGATCTTAAACTCGTATTACACGAAAAGTAAATGATATGATTGTATAGATATACTAGGGCGTCGCGCACGCGCAATTTTTCCAAACATAGGAGTACCACAAGGATCTCCTCTCTCACCGCTTTTATACATCCTATATGTAACTGACATGCCAATACCGTCGTATCCAGTTCACACCTTCACTTTCGCAGACGACACAGCGTTTCTCGCTTGCGGAAGAAACGTACAACATATCAACAGCCTCCTCCAACCAGCAATAGACAAATTTCATATGTGGTGTATAAAATGGCGTCTTACCATCAATGCTCTAAAGACACAGGCACTGGTAGTACAACAACTCCACCGTAATCCAAATGCGCTCAACCTACATGTTAATAATACACACATAAGACCAGCAGCATCTGCGAAGTACCTAGGAGTTATTTTTGATAGTAAGTTGAACTGGACACCACACCTTAATCAACTCAGTACAAGAGCCAAAAACAGACTATCACTACTGAAACGACTAGCCGGCACTTCTTGGAGACTCAAAGCTGACACAATCATACACACGTACAAAATGTTTCTACGATCCTGTCTTGTATATGGTAATATCGCTTGGATCACAGCCGACAACCGCTTCTACAAAAGGCTTCGTATATTGGAACGCCACGCACTACGTATTGCATATCGTATCAAGCTTCCGAGCCAGACTCAGCTTCTATACGATCGAATTACCTTCCCCGAAATACTGAAGCACTTAGAAAAACTTCGACTGAACTACATCACTAAACGCTGGACAAAAGCCCATCCCACACTTCTGGACACAATACATGTCGAAGCCCAACAAGACATAGCGCCTAGATATCATCACTCACCACTACAGCACTTACTGGAACTGTACCGTCTAGCCAATAACGATGACCAAACACTGACTCTCGAAGTCATTAATCTGTATCCACTACCAGCACATTCCGTAGATATCTACCCAACTCACGCCAATTAAAGCATCTGCACTTTAGACAATATGTAGCCTAAGCCGTACCAGATAATAATGCAATCGCTTAGACCATCGAATAAATAGAATAATCTAAATTTTCTCACAAATCACCACCGAAGAGACGGCATAACCGTCTGCGGAAAACGTATGATGATGATGATGCACGCGCTGTGAGAAGTGCCAAGAGTACAATTCTCACACTACCACAAATTGTCCGAATACTGCGAAATGTGGATACTGCACGGGAACACATCCAACAAAGGAATGCAAGAACTTAGAAAAATCACCTAAATGTTCAACCTGTGACAACCAGCACCCTACCTATAGCTATAAGTGCCAAGAAAAAACAAATCCTGAACCCACAAAGCCAGACTTAGTTGTACCGCTACGCTTAGCACCAACGAATAATCCAGATCAGACATTTACGCCATACGTCACGCTTGAGGACATGTTACGATTCACTACACTAGCCTTTCAAAATATCTTTCAGTTCGAGAGAGATCGTATACTCAACCAGGTCACATTTGCAGCAAATTCTGTTTTCAAAGCTAATATCACTGCCACTTACTCTGGACCATACGTCTATTTCTGCTGTTCCAGATCAGAAACAGAATCATAATGGCTCGGTCAAGGAATTGTTACTACAAATTTTTGTTCTTAAACATCAGATCTCTCAAGACACACAAGGTTCTATTTATTCAACTTCTGGCAAACTACAATGTAGATTGTTTTCTCCTAAATGAAACCGCACTACAATCTAGAGATCAGACTATTCTCAAGCCATATTTATACAATAAACACGATGGGCCTCCGACTGCACAGCGAGCCTCTGGTGGTACAATGATAGGTTATAAGAGACACCTACCAGCTAGAACTCATCTACCAAAAACCGATCTACAAATACCAGAATTTAATATCACAACTGTATATCTCGCACAATTTACCCTCACCTTAGCCACAATCTACGTCAGACCACACCATCCAATTCCATTCCAGTTTTTTCAATATCTGTCAGATACATTTGGACACTATGTTATTATGACCGATATTAACTTCCATAGTCTCAGTGCTCAAGATCGAACAAATTTCAGATCAATGATTGATACTAACACAAGTGCTCACATGCTGGATCTCCCTCAACAGACAAGACCTATAAGCAATACTACTCCTGACGTCGTGCTTGTATCATCCACAATCATAAACAAGGTGAATGTTAAAGTTCTGGATGACATTGGAAGTGATCACTTACCAGTTCTGCTTGAATTTCAAACACACTCCGTCAGCAATAATAATACAGATACCACCAAGAAAACTGTAGTTGACTATTCTAGAGCTGATTGGAACAAATATAGGACAGAACTAACAAATAAACTCTCATGCGCCCCTAGCCTCAACTCCATACATGATGCCATACAAGTAACTGACTTTGTGCAAAGAAGTATCCAAGACGCTTCCACTTCAAGTATTCCGACGAAAAAAGTCCAACCCTACAAACCACGACTACCTCCTCCCTATGCTGCATACGCAACACAGGTGCGAAGCTTGTATAACGAATACAAAAGAACCAGAAGTGAAGAAGTACTAAACTTGAGAAGAAGATATCAACGACTGGAGTGGAATAGGGCATGCACTAAACTAGAACAAACTAAAAATCCAACACTGTTCTGGAAAAAGTTTCACCAGCTTACAGGCAAAACCACACTATCAACGTACTCTATTGTACACAATCATCATCACCACAAACCAATAATGAAAAAGCCAATGCGTTTGCATTTCACTTTGAAAAGGTTTATTCACCACAAAACACATTCACACTACCATTCCACGAAAAGGTAGAAGCGACAATAATAGCCAACGATGACAAGCACAAACCAAACGAACGTGACATTAATGACATGCCCAATACACTACTGAATGAAGCAATAACAGAAGAGGAAATACGTTCAATCGTTCGCCACAAGAAAAGTACTGCACCCGGACCAGACAATATTACATATCGTCATATCAAGGAAGGACCTACGATTCTTTTCGAACTGCTGGCTGTTCTGTACACGTTCCTTCTCAGAGCTGGACTATATCCGCCTCAATTCAAAGTTTCTCACATGATTCTATTTCTCATGCCAAACAAAGACCCAACAAATCCAGGATCATATAGACCTATTCAGCTAACATCAACACTAGGTAAGGTACTAGAGCGCATAATAGTACAAAGACTCCACGGGATACTAGCAAACAAGTCAATATTACCACTATCACAAACTGGATTTAGACCTTCCTTCTAGGAGCACGTACGACCAGCTTCTAAGACTGACCAACATCATAACTCATCAGTTCAATAGGATACAACCATCCTGTCTTCTCCTCTTTGACATAGGAAAAGCCTTCGACCATGTTTGGCATGCTGGACTGCTATACAAACTACAGAGATATCGATTTCCTTTATATTTTATCCGCTTTATCACATCCTTCCTCAAGGAACGTCTCATATATATTATAATAAACCAAGCGAAGTCACGCGCAATACGACCGAGAACAGGAGTACCACAAGGATCAGCCCTTTTTCCTTTACTGTACATATTATACACTGCAGATATGCCGAAACCAATTCCAAATATCCATCACTTCCTTTTTGCCGATGATACCGCATTCCTGGCTACAGCTCCCAGCATACAGGTAATAAATTCCAGCCTTGACCGCATGATAGAGCTTTTCGAAATATGGTGCAACAGGTGGAAACTAAAAATAAATAGCGACAAAACTCAAGCTCTCGTTATACTACCTCCGAACCGGACTTCTAGAGTATACCGAAATACTTCCCTATTAGAACTTAGAGTCGGTGGAATTAAGATACCAATTGCGAAAACAGCCAAGTACCTAGGTATCACTTTTGACAGGCATTTAACATGGGATGCTCACCTGAACGAAGTCAACCGAAAAGCTCAGAATAGGCTAAATCTATTAAAACGATTATGTGGCACGAGTTGGGGCTTACATCCACAAACGCTTATAAATACATATAAGACATTTCTACGGCCACTACTGACATATGGATTTACAGCTTGGGTGTCGGCATCGGCCAAATATTACGAAAGGCTTAAAATCTTAGAAAGACATGCCCTACGTACAGCCTACAGGATCAAACTCCCGAGTCCAACCCAAGAACTCTACAATAGGATCGATTTCCTTGAGATCACTGCACACATAGCTTCACTTCGATACAACTACATTGCAAAACGCATTGGCACGGACCATCCGTTGATGCAAGATATCATCCGAACCAACCTAAACATATCTGCCACTCCGTAATCGTAACTAATATATAAAAGTCCAATAATTAAACTTTGATTAAACATTTTATTATTTCCAAGCACATACATTTTTTGTCTTAAAACAACCATTAACTTGATTTTTGATTGAAAAATATATTTAGCAAGATACGTAAATTGAGTTCTTCAATATATATAAACCACACATAGATAAAGTTGTAATGTATATGGATTGTATTTTGTTGAGTGCTAGAAAAATGGAAAATCCTGGGAAATATTTTAATACTGATGATAAACAGCAAATCCTTGTTCTAAACGGCAAATCCTTGCTCTCTGAAGCTCTCATTTGCTTTTGTCCTATTCCCTTTGCCTGGCGAAACTTTTTTTTTTCAATTCTATTCAATCTACTTATAATCCACCTGAAATACAGAGGATTTGTAATGTTGAAAATGTTTACAATAACTGTACAGTACATATTGACAACGAATTTCAATACGAAATGTAAAAAAAACTTAAGTTTAAAGTATTCATACACTATATCATCTTCATACTCAAGTGAACAATGGAAATGCAGTACGTCGGAAAAATATATAGCGCAGTTTCAAAGAAATATGCATCTATCCTGACTTTCCCCAGGTTCACAAAACTAATATCAAGATGGTACCTCAAGTGAGACTCTGGCCGTTCTCTTCCCAGCCCTTTACTGGAAGAATGACTCCTCCGAGTCACGGGTTTGGGTCATAGTTGCTGCTGTAGCTCACAGAAAGGAGTTTAAAACAATATAAATAGGGCCCTTTGCTAAGAGAGAAACAACACAGCCTCGAATTAACATTTGTCAATAAAAAAGTTAGATTTGGGTATTTTCGTAGACATTTTGTTTGACGGTAACAAATAGAACATACTCAGCAAGTATACGAGTTTTAAATGATATGCCATTTTTATTTACCTCACACAATGTGATATAGATGATAGATTTTTTTAAAAAAAAATCCCGTTTAAGATGGTGGTATTGTGAGAATTAATATTCTTGATTTGATAATAAATCTGGTTTAGGTATCCATAACACGCCGTTTAGTATATTTCAACTTATGACTAAAATTCACATTAAGACAACAAATAAAAATACAATGAAATTTCAGAAGCTCTGTCTTGAAGTAAGGAAGGAGGATTTATTACTTCTCCTTACTTTTGCCTCTTCATATGCTTTCAAGGTGCATTTGTTTTTAATATCCTGTTGAAGAAACAGAAATAATCGGACTGCTACTGACACCGAAGTGCTTTTCTTTTTTTTTCATTTTCGGGGATGATTATTCTAATATATTAAAACATTGGTAAACTTTGTTTTGTATGAGTCATTTTTAGTACCTTTCAACTTCGCCTCTCACAATTAAATGAATGCAATGCTTGTTAAAATTAACAAACGTCCTTGCCCTAGGCGGGATTCCAACCCGCGACTTTGGAGATGCTCAGACCGCACAAGGTCGTCAATTTTAATTTGTTGTGCCACTTGTGAATTGAAATTGAATTTAAATTAATGTTAACTCATGTAATGTGGGAATTCTAATACGTTAAGTAACTTCTAAGTCTATGCTCTGAGCCAATTTTTAGCAATTCTAAATTATCTTTACTGAACTTAACATTAGTAGGCACAACAGGTAACTATGACGTAATTCCTCCCAATCTGAAACATGACGTCCCTCAGCGAGCACTCTTTCGGGCCAAGGATGAAGAAAGTAGCGGTCAGGACCTTTGTCTAAGTATCATACCGAGCGGGAAGGTGAACCGATGATTGGTTTGCCATGGACTCGTATTAGATGGAGATTATGTCCTAAGGAATTAGCTAACAATAACATGGATTCCAAAGCAGTACGTTTAATCTGTCCTCTGTAGACAGTTCTGAAGTGGTCGGATCGTCATAGGAATGACGTCCCTCGGAGAGTACTGTGCCAGGGCGAGGGATGGGAAAGATAGCTGTCAGAACCTTTGTCCAGCTGTCATTCCTACTTTTGCCTGGTGCAACTCTGGAAAAAAATTGAGGTAGCAACTAGATCATGGGCTGGGTTTCTATATTGAAATAATTTTTAATTTGTATTGAGAATTACGATTTTTAGTATTGTAAACAAGAACTTTCGACTAATACTCAGTTTTTGATTCGCTGTTTCACATTTGCTAACTATATAACCAGGGATTTATTTTGGAGGAGATGTGGAATTTCCTCCTCGATCTAGAACTTCGCATCGCTGTCTGTAATGAACTGCAGCACATTAAATATGAAATAAAATTATGCGATTTCGAATGTACGGTTAACTTTTAATTCGTTGCTTCAAACACGGAGTGACTTAACTCAAAAATTAAATTATTTCGTAACCTATTTATGTCAAACTGTGCTCGCTTGTTTTTTTAAGTTTGGGTTTATGTTGTATTTTATATGTGTCTGTAATGGACGTAGGCCTATTCAATTTGTAACTCGGCGAGCATCTAGAGACCATTCGAGGATACATATTTTGGACGTGAATCTATAAAAATGCAATTTTTGAGTTGCATCACTTTGTGTTTGGAGCGACGATTTGACACGTTCAGCTAAGGTGTTATTTGCAGAGATGTAGTGGGACCAGGCCGCCACCCCGGTACTTTCTTTAGAGGTCAGTGGAAACTGGAAACCCTGTATTTTTGTCTTAATTTCTACTAATTTTTTGCACATATTTTATTTTACGTAGAAGATATCTATTGTGTAATTTTCTGTTATGTGACAGACCAAATCGGCCGGTCTGGATTTATTTAAGGCCTTTTGGCATCTTTGGCCCAGACCGGAGATGAGTCTGAAGTTTAACACTATAGGGGTACTTCGTGTCATTGTCTAATTAAAAGCCACAACAATTTAAGGAGTTTCGACGGATTCTTAGTAAAAATAATAAAATTTATTTCCTGGCTAGGGTTTTGCTCACAAGTACGATTGATTGGTTATTCTTGTAGTAAGAGTGACGTTAATGTTATTATTGCTATATCTTTATACATACACATTAATGTACACGCTATCTGCCATACTGATATTGTAACACATTATCTGTGAATCAAGCATCCCCTACACCACTGGGTATCACTGAAAAAGGTAGGGGTAGGGGAAAATGCCCCAAAATCTATCTTAGCCCTTGTACCTCTAACTTATATCAGTATTGTTTGTATATATATATATATAACCTATACAACACCCCCCCTCGCACGCATCTTGATCCTTACGCCGTCACTGTTCATAAATCAAGAAGTAATACAAATCAAAAGCGGGTACATAGTAATGACAAGCGTGAAAAATACGATTTAGAACTTAAAATTTGGTCCATATTGGATTAGACAATAGGCGATCGATTTACGAAAGGTTGCTTCAACTAATGAATTTTCTGAGCAGTTGTTCAATAAATTGCTACATTATAAAAATAAAATTGATTAGGCCTACATTAAAGGTCAGACATCAACCCAGTTAACATACTAAGTTCCCAGTTCCTTAGACAGTCTAAATTAACTACTCCCTTACCATTAATTTTGCGCCGAACCTTATTAAAAAAATAAATGAGAATTAAAAAGATAAAGTCGTTATAATTTGGAAAATGACAGCGTTTATAAATTTTGAACCGAAATAAAATCACAAAGTTATACAACAAATTAGTTGTCTACAAATATCATAGACCTAAAACTTGTATTGCCCTACACAAATATTGTTTGTTTTAGTATTACAGTCAGTTAAATATTACAATAGATTTTGAAAGAAATAAGCTACTCACCATTGCTTTCTTTTTTTCTCCCTTCAATTTCCAGTCGGAAATTATTTGTTCAAGTGCTTCCATTGTGCTTGCTCGTATCCTTACTTCCAAATCATCAAATAACTTAATTTCTTGCCCAAAAGAATGGCGCGATTTTTTTTATTTTTTTAGGTAGGTAGGTAGGCCTACTAATAGCTTCGAGCGCTTTAAAAGCCCGTTTCATGTCATATTTCAGCGATGCAACAACGAGAAAGTTCTTCACGTGACTGAAACATAACAAATGAAAATTTATTAACTCATCTCATAGGTAAAATAAATAAATCTATCAAAAGTAAGCAAATATTTTATATATATATATATATATATATATATATATATATATAACCAATCGCATCAGATTGTACATCTGTAGTTAATCATTCAAAGTTAGCTAGCCTGGTGTTGATCTAATGCTAATTTATCGGAAATATAGAAAGAGTGCTTTTATTGAGTATGCTAAAAGCTAACAATAACTCTGTCGTGTTTCTATATACATTGAAAAAGTTAATTGCCATAAAAGGAGTGTTCATATACTAATCTGGACATACTGCCCACAAAACGTACAAAAATACAGAAGTGTTCAAATGTGAAATAATTTAAACTGTGTACGAAGTGCACCCAAGAACAGAAATAATTTGATTAAAATATATTAAAAGTCTGTCACAATGCTCAGAATAACTTCAGAAAGAACTCAATATAATTTGTGAGAACTAAGAACATAGGTCTGACTAGATTCCAACATCCTCTCCCCCACTCTATCTGGGTCTGAGAAAAAAAAATCAAATTCAACTCGCTTCCCCTCACGCAAGCACGAAAGTTTATCTCAAATACTGCCACATAAACTCCATTGATTTATTAGGCGAGAAGATCGCTCTAAGATCCACATTCTCGCACTCATTCAACATATGCGTTAGTTTCAATGACCTTGATTTAAAAAAAAACATACACAAAGCTAAAGCATGTGCTGACTTCTGTCTGAACGTGTGTGTACAACAAGCAGTTCAAAGGCAGGGAAATAATTGTGTTATTCATTTACTCGTAGGAGAGTTTGGATAAAAACAATATTTGGCAACGTAAATGAGTTACTATTAGAAAAATGTTTTCCTTCTCCCCGCCCTCCTTTTTATGTGTGGTCTTTAATCATACTTGTCACGGACAGGATAGCATAGGTAAAAAAATTAGGGAACGAAGCCGGCTAGGCCTAGTTTGAAGATACCATCCATTTAGTAATATGGCAGGCTGCTCAGAGTTAGTAATATGGTTGCTTTACTTTACCTCTCCACTTCTCTTCGGTTATGCATTATGACAAACTTTCCAGATTTTCACCAGCGTCTACAAAAGCATTTTTTTCTCGTGTACAAGAGCATTTTATTACAATCAATAAGCTGTTTCTGCATTATCTGCAACACAACCTAATACCATAGGATGGGCCAGTTCTCTACACCCTTCCGTACTGATTTCCAAGTGTTTACTCCATGCGACTGATATAATAATGCATGCAACATCACGTACGTTATACACGGTGTATAAGTGTATTTTACTACTAAAATATACCATATCCAGAGTACAACTCTTTAATTCGATATTGTTTTTCACTTTTTTTATTTTAGGATTAGTTACTACTGATTTTCTCAAGGTCGGCGAAAACTTAACCACATATACTCATAAAACATAGGAAAATAATGTTATAAATGCTCACCTGATTGAATACTCTCTTTGCAAGATCATTCCTATATTTATTATTGCATTTCTAGCCAATATTCTGACACTTTTATTAAAATATTTCACTACACAACTTCTTCCTAGCTCGCCTGCCGCGGTGCCGCCACACCGTTGTAGCTGAGTCAGACAAACAAAGAGCAAGGGCATTCCGCTAAGACATGAGATAACAAAAGACAAACGAATAGCTTAGGCATTGTACGAATGTCTAATATATGTATATTAGCTATTCACCGATAGACAAGTTGCAGATATCAATCTTGATTATCTATTAGACGTATAATAGTTGTATAACTTAGACCTTAGACATTATATAGCTCTCTCTCTATACCTGCTTCAGATATCTATTATACATAATGTGTTATGTGGGTGGTTTACAGGCTGCACCAATATATTACTGAATATAATTTACTACCGTTACAACAAGCTGGCTTCCGACCGAACTTCAGTATCAATGATCAACTACTAAGACTCACAAATCTAATAACCCAAAACTACAATTCACTCAAACCATGATGTTTAATTTTATTTGATTTGGAAAAGGCATTCGATAGGGTATGGCACCATGGACTCCTTTATAAACTCATCAAGCTCAAACTTCCCGCTGCGTACATAAGGTTCACATTCCATTTTCTGTCAAACCGTCTTTCCTACGTAAACATAAACAATAGCAGTTCACATCCATATTACATTCTGAGCGGTGTCCCACAGGACTCAGCGTTATCACCGCTACTGTACCTCCTCTACGTAGCGGACTTTCCCAGCCTTCCCAACAATGTACATCTGTTCCAATACGCAGACGACACTGGGTTCCTAGCTGCAGGAAAACCATCCAAAGCATAAACAATAGTCTAAACAACGCCATTACCAACTTCGTTACTTGGTGTAACAAATGGCAACTGAAAATAAACTCAAATAAAACACAATCAATAGTTTTCATCCCACAGAACGGACGCTCCAAAGTTCACCGAAATCCTAACAAACTATCCATCACAGTAGACAATACGCCCATAAGACCAGGAAAACAAGTCACATACCTTGGCATTACATTTGACCAGAACCTAACATGGCGCCCGTATCTGAATAAGGTGACCGAAAAGGCATACAATAGACTGAAACTGCTCAGAAGATTGACGGGCACCACTTTGGGTCTACGCCCTGAAACAATTCTTACGACCTACAAAGTATTTCTAAGGCCGGTCCTAACTTATGGTTTCACGGCCTGGATCGCAGCCCCAGCCTTTTTTTTATGAAAAACTGAAAGTTCTGGAACGCCACGCCTTTCGAATTGCCTATCGCATTAAACTGCCCAGCCCAACCAGAGAACTATACGACCAAGTCCCATTCGCAAACATCTTAGATCACATAGAGAAACTACGGTTAAAATATACAAGAACAATATTTCAAAACGATTATCCCCTGCTAGTAGATACTATCCAGACCGACGTCAGCTTTAATCCAAAACAGATTTTCATCCATACACCACTTTCATTACTAAGCACAATATACAAGAACGATATAACCGATCAACATGAGGACTACAAAGTATAGTGGCTGACGCACTATCAATCCAAGACTGCCCACAATATATAGCATCTCTGAAGCCGGAATAAACAAATATTCAACTAAATACCACAGCTAAAAGAACCCACATTCTAGACTCTAAATTTGCCTAACGGCAACAAGCATAATATGAAAAGAGAAAATATAACAACAGAAAACAAAGAAACAGGTGATGGAAGATATTATAGAAACCTCATAGCCCAGCAAATATATTATAAAATATAGTGTTTACAAAGTAAAGCTCATCCCGTAACGCTCAAAAGGGGCTAACCTAAGGGTTAGCAGCGGGAAAAAAAAGTTTCCAAGTTATTCCAGGAAGCCATCCTGGAAAATAAAAATACGGCGTTGGATGCAAACCAACTAAAAAAAATGGCGTTTTTGTGGTGCAACGAACAAGTGGAAAAAATGACGCGATGAAATTACAAATGTAATGTTTTTGTAGGGGCAAGTGATGAGTATTTTAAGCTCTTGTCCCCAATTAGATAATTGGTTTGGTACTTCAATCCCGGAAGGGGAACAAGCTAGAGGTGGGTTAACTGTTATTATTTAAGTTACTCTTATTATAACAATAACAGTCACTTTTTTAGAACTGGACACTGGATTCGCAACTGTAAAGAAGCAGTATAAATGCACAATTTTAATTTCACACATCTAAAGCCAGTTATGTATGGAGTATTAAATAATGTATGGAGTATGGTGTTATAAATACATAACAAAGCGTATAACAAATATATAACACGTGCCTAGGTTTATACGAGCAATGGTCATGCACTACTGATAAGAATATAGAGTAGTTCACATTACAACTGTCGGAAACTTATTTTATAAAGAATATTATCGGAGATTGCACTAAGTGGTAGGAAGGGAACATGATAAAATCGGAATAATTTTAATCAGGGACGTATAAATGGATGCCTTCCCCCGGAAATTCAGTTTCTTACAGAACTAGAATTACGGTCTCACCCGCACTATTTAGACATGATTGGCAAACACTGAGAGCTGAGACCGTTAGAGGGTTAAGGACTTACATAGTCCTATTTCTATTGTGTCGAATAACGTTCATGCGCGGATTCATCCAATTATTATGAGCCATTTGAAAAATTAAATTTTAAAATAGGTTCGTAACATTGAAACTTTGAAGTGCTTAGGAACAGGAAGACCCACAGTAATTTTCTATTGGCTCGATCAATGATTATACGAAGTTTGTTACCGATATTTAGAACGCTGTGAAAGCAATTTGAAATATCGATTTTTTTTAAATTGGTTGGCAATACTGCCTACTACAACGTCCAAAGTAACTCCATAACCTATCTGAGAACGTAAATTCCAGGTTTGATACGGAAATATCCAACGATATGGAAGAAATATGGAATATTAAAGTCTTGAAAGTGGTTGCCAACACTGACAACTGCGACGCCTATCATCAGTAATATCTTTCTGATCTCTCCCAAAATACCAAGTTTGATGCTGATTTCTTGAATGGTACAGACGTAATTTAAATATTATTTTTTAAATTGGTTGGTAACACTGATAACTGAAACGTCTCTGGCGTCTGGAGTAGCTCTCTGCCCAGGAAGCCAAATGCCGACCCCGACCAAATAGTAGCCGGAAAATAATTGGGAGAAGGTCGGCGCGACCCATAAGTGTCGTTTGCTGGTCGGGCCATTTTCTGGGTCAACTTCCCGTCATAGTGGCGTAACCCCGACCAGCACCCGCAGCAGACGTCGGCCCCACCTTCGCCGAACAAATAACTACGTCGCGTGGCTTCCTGGGTGATCTCCCCCTAAATACCTACTTTGCTGCTTGCTTTGTTTGATGATATGAAAGTAATTTCAAATACTGTGTTTTAAATTGGTTGACAACACTGACTACTGAAACGCCTTTAGCGCCCGGAGTACCTTTCTCATCTCTAATAGTACCTATATTCCTAGTTTGGTGTTGAAACATCTAATGATAAGGAAGCAAGTTCAGGTACTGAATTTCTTAAAATGGTTGGTAACAGTGACAACTGTGACGCCTTCAACGCCCAGAGTACGTCTCTGATCTGTCCCGGTATCTAAGTGTCAAGATTTATGCAGATGTACCAATGGTACGTTGCAACTCGAAAAACTGTATTATTGAAATTACGTGGCAGCACTGGTAACTGCGGCGCCCGGAGTACTTCTATGGGTTGACCCAGTACCTAATGCATACATACGAAGAAATGTGTGTATTTAAATGAACGAAAGCGTGTAGATTCGTATAGGTGAACACAATTGTATAATTTTATGTTTTAAATTCGTTCGCAACATCGACAAGTGGGGACTTGGGGACCAGCACACAATTGTTCCAGTGTATCGACTAATGTGCAGTTACGGTAAACTCTGCGGAAGCAACCGAAAAATAGAACTTCAAATAAATTGGTTAGCAATACTGAAAACTCAGCAACCCGAAATACCTATGCGACCGGAATGCTAGATGACATTTCTAAGAATAAACACGAACATTTAGGAAACAAATAATTAAATCGGATCCAGTCGAGATTCCCAAGCGACTGGACAGAGGTTCTGCAGAAACACATGGGGAGAAAATTGCAATTCTCTACTATTCAAAGTTGGTGACAAGGGCTTGGATGCGAAAACTTGATAGCGTATACAATTACGAGCATTGTAAATAAAACCCGTACAAATCGGTCTAGTAGATATTGTTGGGTGACTGGAAAAAGTTATGAGATCTATGGTAATGCCAACTATAATGGGACTAGTAGTTTACCCTCGCCAATGAAAAGGAATATTCTTCAATGCAGGAATATTTACTTTGCACTTCCAGTTCATCTGTTATATCATCAAGGTACGGCAACTAGACTCACAAAAATGACTCGGTGAAACAGAATATGCTCGAACTGGAGACAATACAATTAAGAACACAGAAAAAAAAATGAATATGATTATTAGTGCGCCCTCCTTTGCATCGCTAATTTCACTCTTCTCCCGTATATCTATTTTGATATTGTTATTTTGATACTTATTGCTGGCTGGATAGCAAAACAAAACAACTTTGACACTAGACGGGCTCGTTCGGAAACTACGAACGTGTTTAACGCGTTAATCTGGTTCTCTCACGAAGCGTTCGGAAACCACTTTCGTGAAGTTCGTTCATTTAGTTAGCCGTTCGGAAAGTCACTCTCAGTTAATTTCGTTCGCGCACGAAACGAACTAGCTCTGACTTCGTGAACTTCGTTAAAATTAACATGGCCACGATCCGCATGATAAAGGGCTTGTTCGGAAATACATAACGAAGTTCACGGAATGCACGATCTTAACGCTGAAAATTATTTTCGTGAAATTCGTTTTCTTCGTTATTTCCGAACGCTCCAAACCGTTGTCAGGATAACGAAAGACACCAACTCGCAAATATAACAAAGAAATAAACGAAAATAGAAGGTGTGGTTATAAGTAGGGACATGAGGCTCAAAATACGAAGCAAGTTAGTTTCTTGGAGAGATTCTCTTCCAACAATAACGTTATTTACCAACATGTAAGACCTTTCTTTGGAGAAATACCTTCTATTCATTTCAAATTTCATTTGTTACATTTGTATAACGAACGTAGCATTCGACTCGTTGCATTTGGTCAACAGTAGAATAAATCGATTCTCTTATATACAAGAATTATCTGGCTGAAGTTCCTACATATTTCTATA
>JAGDQP010009091.1:45120-60556 GCA_022664845.1 Lepisma saccharinum
ATGCTTACGAATGGATGGTGGGATCAGACCCCGGAACTAGTTGGAAAGTACTTCCTTCACAGACGATTGTGATTAATTCCTGTGACGGTGTAGTTTTCATCTAGAGATTCTATGTTGGGTGCTGTCATCATGAACTAGAGTTATTAGTCGACATTGTAGTATCTGGCATTAGCCACGTCACACCCAACCAGATGACATGTTGGAAGCGCCGTTTTTTTATGACATAGTTGTAGGCGACGATTTGGTAGTAATGATTTTGATGTTAATCAGAGATTTAAATAATATTGTAATGTTGCGCCAAAATTTTGTCATAAAAAGGTAGTAACGATCCGGACATTCTTTTAAGTAAATGTATGGTATTAGTGTTGTAAAAATTAAATCGTCCATGGTGGAGGCTAAATTGCCCCTAAAAGTAATTCAAGATTCGACTCAAGTTGGAAGCTGTTTAAATCTGGTCGCGAATTTTTTTTTGTTTGAAAAGAGTACAAAACCTTGCTATACTGAATTAAACATGTAATGCCAAGGTCTACACGTAAACATAGTGAAAGTTTAAATTTTTCTCAATTAGAATTGGATGAACTTTATGCGTTATACAATATCAAATTTCCGCAGAGACAGGCTAAACATAGTTATAATAGAAGGTCAAAGTCTAGAAATTGGAATATGGCATCGGAGGAAGAAAAGCCACCTATACAAAACATTGTTAATGTTTACAGTTCCTCATATCCGATACCAAGGTTTAATGCCAAAACTGATGACATTGAACAATTTTTCAAGCAGTTTGAGGACGCGAAAAAGCAACATCGCTGGTCGGAAGACCAGGCAAAAGAATTTTTACCCACCACTTTTGTGGGCAAAAGTCGCGATTTTGTACAATTACGAATCAAAAAGCTGGGACTGGAAACAAAGCCATATGAAGAATTTAGAAGGGCAATTATACAGGCTTTCAGAAAAACAAAGGCTACAGCGGACCCAGGCTTACGTTTGCGTCAGCGGGTACACAAGGAGAACGAACCGGTAAAGGACTACGTATATGATATGATGGTCCTAATTGAACGTTTCGATCCGGATTTGTCCGAGGAACATGCATTAAGCTTTATCAAAATTGGGTTACAACCATATTTTTTGGAGAAAGTAGGCATGAAGGAATTTGATTCAGTGGAAAATATGTTGAAAAAATTGGTTGCCATAGAAACAAATCGGTATAATGTTGATCGTATTCAAAAAGAAATTGAAGGTTCACAAAGGTACAAAACGTAAGTCGAAGAAATATTCTAAAGGCAGGAAGAATGTGAATGCGTCGTCAGATTCTTCTGATGATGAAGTAGCATTACTCAGTCGACTTCCTTCTCCTCCTCCTTCCTCAGAAAACTCTGACTCAACAGAGAATGCAGAGTCTTCAGAAGAAGAAGAAAGCGTGAGAAAAGAGAGACGGAAGCACAAGCGTAACAAAAACAAAGGAAAGCAACCTTTACAAAGTACCAAACATAGTAAACGTAAAAATGAGGAAGTAGAAACGTTGGCTAGGAAAATGGAAAAGGTATCGATGCACGTAAATAGGTCAGATGAGTCATCATCCTCTGATCTGGAATTGAACCAAGAAAGTTGCAAAAGTACGAAATTTAGAAGTAAAGGACCATATAAGAAAAATAACAGAGGCAAAAGGCAAAATAGTGACATTTCCAGTAACAACTTTGCTAGTAATTCAAATAGTCAGGAAAACCAAAATTTTAGAGGTCGTGGTAGTTACAGGTCCAGAGGCCGAGGTGGTAGGAATTACAATAATAATAACAGTGGTAACTACAATAATAGTGGTAGCTACAATAATAGTGGTAACTACAATAATAGTGGTAACTACAATAATAGTGGTAACTACAATAATAGGGGTAACTACAATAAAAACAAAGGTGGAAATTACCGAGGAAATTACAAACAAAACCAAAATTGGCAAGGAAATAGAGGAAACTCTAGACCGTATGGCAACAATTATCAACCGAGATCAAACTTTGGAAGTCGTGGACGTGGAAATTGGTATAGAGGTCAGCGTAACCAGTACCAACAGTACCAAGGTGATAGTCAATATTACTATAATTCACAGAATTATCAGCAGCCGTACCAACAATCGCCTTACCACCAACAACAACCGCATTTTGTTAGTAATGTAGTAGCGTATCCTCAACCGTATTTAGCACCAAACCAGGTACATAACACAACACCAAATCAAATATTTTGCTCGCGATGTGGAGGTCCAAATCATGTTAGTTCCGCGTGTCTGGTAACAAACACATCTTTAAACTAAATAAGCCAGTAATTGGACAGGGCACAATTACGCTAAGCAGGAGCAATTAACAGTACCTTTAATTTGTAAGGAAGAATTGGCATTTGTACAAATTTCAATAACTGGTCAGAAAATGGAAGCATTAGTTGATTCGGCGTCTCAAATTTCGTTAATAGACAAGTCCCAGATAAATGGTAATATGCGAATTGTAAATGTGGACACAAAGTTAAGAGGAGTGACCCAAACAGTGATAACCTTAAACAAAGTAGCCATAGTAAAATTTGAATTAGCAAATAAATCTTTTTACCATAGCTTTAGGATTGTAGAACAATTCCCGCAGCACATTTTGATTGGAAATGACTTTTTGAAACCGCATCAATCTCAAATTAGCTATAAGGATTGTACCATAACATTAGATAGGTATGGCAAACCACCGCAAAAGTTGTTGACAAATGTACAAGCGTTATATATGGTCTCAGAAAAGATATGTTATCAACTAAGTCAAAGTTTACGGCCAAAGTTTGTAACGGAAAGGAAAACTTATCTCCCGCCGAGGACAATATTAAAAGTGCCTCTAAAACTATGCTACTCCCGAACAGGAATGGAACAATTGTTGGAACCATTTCAGAGATTAGAAAGTGAATACGGAATTCAGGTGCCGACAGCTTTGTTAAATTTAGAATCTGCGATTGTAGAGATTACAAATCCTAAAAATGAAAAGGTAGTATTGCCCAAAGATTTAGAAATAGGTAGCGCCGAAAATGTATTTTTTTCCACGACACAGCAATGTTACAAAGTAGCACAAGGAATGAGTGAAGAGGAAAAACGTTTATTAATGGAAGATAGGAAGCTATTTGACGAAAAGCGCATCTTATTTGGTGACGATGCAGACCCAGAAATTGGAAAACAAATTTTAGCGTTATGTTTTGAATATGCAGATGTATTCAATTGGATAAGGAACGGTTAGGAAGAGTAAAAGATTTTGAACACACCATTGAGCTTAGCACAAAGCCGATATGGAATAAACCTCAATATCCCTTACCAAAAGCATGGTTACCGCAAGTAAGAGACGAAATAAACAGCCTTTTGAAACAGAATGTGATTGAGTATAGTGAAAGTTGTTTTAATAGTCCCATGCTCTTCGTGAGGAAGCCGTCAGGCGAGCTGAGGGCGGTAATAGATCTGAGAGAATTAAATAAAAGAGCTGTGTTTCACGGTGTAAGCCTTCCAAGTATAGAATCGTTGGTTTCGTCCATTGCAGGGCACAAATGGATGGTGAAAATGGACTTGAAAAGTGCATATTTATGTATACCACTTTCTAAAGATTGTAGGCAGTACACAGCGTTCAATATACCTTCATTAGGAACGTTCCAATTTACAGCTTTGCCAATGGGCTATCTTTCTTCCCCAGCTGTGCTTTCGAGACTTTTGGCTAAAATCTTGGCGAATGTAAGTCCAACTAACGTAGTGTTTTATATGGATGATATTTTTGTGTTTCATGATGAAGAAAATGCGATACCACCAATATTAGATCGAATTTTTCAAAAGTTACGTCAAGCAGGGCTAAAGTCTTCAATTGAAAAGTCCCAATTTTTGTTTCACTCGATAGAGGCGCTTGGACACGTGATTACAGATAAAGGTTACGGCGTTGCACCGCGAATTAAGAAGTCAGTGGAAACTTATGCAGTACCAAGAACTACGAAGCAGCTGCGTAGCTTTTTAGGGTTAACAAACTTTTTAAGAAGGTTTTGTCCACGTTATGCCGAATTAGTAGCACCACTACAATGTTTAGTTCGGAAAGGAAAGAAATTTCAATGGGGTGACGAACAACAGGCAGCGCTTGAAGTTTTGAAACACAAACTGGTACAAGCTCCGAGCTTGAGAGCTTATGATGGTAATTTACCGTTGAGACTTTTTACAGATGCAAGTACAAAAGCCATTTCAGGAAATTTGTTACAGAAATCGTCAGAGGAAAGCCAAGATTGGTATATCATTCCAATGTTAATTGAAAAGGGAATTTCTATATTTTATTTACCACTTCCTAGTCCTATATTAAACTAGCAAGTAAGATGATATCAGCGACTGAGATTTACCACTTGTGTCACATAGATACGATTCTGAGCTACGAACTGAACTGATCAAATCAGCACCCATTCGTAAGCCCTTTTACCCTTCAATAGTTGGACGGTATTGAAGTGGGATGCTTACGAATGGATGGTGGGATCAGACCCCGGAACTAGTTGGAAAATACTTCCTTCACAGACGATTGTGATTAATTCCTGTGACGGTGTAGTTTTCATCTAGAGATTCTATGTTGGATGCTGTCATCATGAACTAGAGTTATTAGTCGACATTGTAGTATCTGGCATTAGCCACGTCACACCCAACTAGATGACAATTGGTTTTTATTCTTGGCAATACAATTTGACTAAGACGTTAAATGTTAATTTCTTGCAATTTCTTTTAAATATTTTCTGTGATTGGAATATTTTTCTTGTCCCGTAAATGTGATTTAGTAGTTGGCGAAGTGATGGAAATTTTGAAGGATTTAGAAATATGTAGGAACTTCAGCCAGATAATTCTTGTATATAAGAGAATCAATTTATTCTACTGTTGGCCAAATGCAACGATTACAATCCTAGGTTCGTTATACAAGTGTAGCAAATGAAATCTGAAGTGAATATAAGGAATTTCTCCAAAGAAAGGTCTTACATGTTGATAAATAACGTTATTGTTGGAATAGAATCTCTCCAAGAAACTAACTTGGTTCGTATTTTGAGCCTCATGTCCCTACTTATAACCACACCTTCTATTTTCGTTTATTTCTTTGTTATGTATGCGAGTTGGTGTCTATCGTAATCCTGACAACGGTTGGGAGCGTTCGGAAATAACGAAGAAAACGAATTTCACGAAAATAATTTTCAGCGTTAAGATCATGCATTCCATGAACTTCGTTATGTATTTCCGAACAAGCCCAGTATTGCGTTAACAATTGAACAGTGTTTCCAACCATTAAATATGAAATTATCAAACACAGTGTACATTCCATTCCATGCCTGAGTATATTGAAGATTTTCTTTTTAAAAAAGGAACTATGATTGTATGCAAAGAAGAAAATAAATTTTAATTGATATCAATAGAAAACGAGACCTTTATGGTCTAAAAGACAAGTTACCTTCCATTCCACATTTCTGTACTGACGTGAGATGCTTATGATTTTGCGAGAATCAAGGCTGTACTGGAAGTTTATTTACATATGAAACGCAAATTTTCAGTGAAGACAATTCCGTCGCCGTAAGAGGAACGTCAAATCTGACATCTAGAATGACTTTCTGGGAACATTCTCGTATTGTTTGTCACACGACCCACTTCCCTTAAAAAAAATAATTAACATCCAATAAGGCACATCTTAAGTTGGAGAACATGTTGATCATTTACTTCAAAATGTATCCTTTACCCCAATCCTCGTTGCATATTGCCGGCCGGGTGGCGGCGGTAGGCAATCGGCTTGAAAGTCCCGGGTTCGAGTCCTGGCAGGACATGGGTGTGGATTCGAAAAGCTAAAGGCGAATCGTTACGGACCGAAGTCCTAAGTTACTAGACTTGCCCATATAAAACAAAATAAAGCCCACGTGTGTATACTACGATACCTAATTTCCTTGACGGTTTGTGATTTTCAAAGCTGTGCTGAAACTTCTGATCAACTTTTTTGGGTTACAAATAATCATAACGGTAATGACAAAACCGTTGGTGATGGTGATAAACGCTAGTCATTTTCGAACTGAGCGACGCTCCCAAAATAATAATAATTATTATTTAACACTCATTTTCAAAGAAGTTATGTGATCCTATAATCTGGAGAACAGTGTAAGCTGCAACCGTATTCAGAAACTCTTATTAAAAAAAAGTTACTAACGAGTGATTAACAATCTTTTAGCATTGGTAGTGACTTGTTAGTACAGCGCTATTCACTTCAAGAGGCGTTCCTGAATACAGCTGCTGAAGGTTAATGTTTTCACCAGATCAAGATTTTTCAATTAACGAGTTAATTCTCTATCGGTGCATCTTATATTTTATTATTATTTTTTCATTAACTGCGATGGGTTCTTACAATTGGACAATGCTAAATTTGTTCTGCAGGACCTTTCGAAATAGAAGATCATAAATTGTGTGCTAATGTTTCAGAGACTGTGTTTCATAATTTTTTACTTCATAGGTGGCAACAATGGACTTTTCACTATTTAATTGTTAACAGAACACTGTCTCGTCGTCAAGTGTCAACAAAGTTGTTTTGTTTAGCAAAGCAAAGGAGGGCGATGTAATAATCATATTCAGAACTGTTTTTTTTTCTGTGTTGTTAATCGTATTGTCTCCAGTTTGATTATATTCACTCTGTCATATTTATGAGTCTAGATGCCGTAACAGATGAACTGGAAGTGCAAGGTAAATATTTCTGCATGGAAGAATATTCCTTTTCATTGGCATGGGTAAACTACCAGTCCCGTTATAGTTGGTATAAGCATGAAGAAAATTAGAATAAACGCTTGTGCATTCACAATTGCGTTTCAGATTTTATTATCTACGATTAGACATCCACAGTGGCCTAACTCGGTACTTATCCGTGCCTAGCCTTCAAAAATGATCTGTAGGAAAGTTTATAGGGTGACGGCACCAGTTTCCGGTTACTTGACGAAAATCCCGAATTCGATGGTATGTAAATCCGCACAGAAATAATAAAAATGTTTAAGTCAATACGTAGTTTCCGTCATGGCTTGTATATGAATTAACGCTGTATCAAATGAAGAAAGATATTTGTAACCCGTAAGAACGACAGAATTGATCACATAGAAACAAGAAAATAGTTTTCAGCTACCTCTAACTGAATGATAATTGCTAGTATCCAGCCACACTTGTCAGACTTACTCAAAACATGTCACACTAATAAAGGAAAATATAACACACATTATATAATGCAGTGTACTTTGCGCTAGGCATAATTTAATCCTACAGTGTTGAAACTTGCAACATTTGTTCTTTTCCTTGCCCCTAAATCACGACTTAAAGCGCTACGACCACAAACGCATTTTACCGGTATTGAATTTTTTCACTCAACAACTTCTACCGTGAAAATAGTTGTGCACATCACTTTTCGTTGCTCTTTCCACTTGGAATTTTCGCAAACGATCTCTTTTACGTCGTATTTCGCATACAGTAGTTCCTAAACCGTGTGCAAAATTAAGTGTCATACGGACGTCTCCTTGGTGATAGAAAATATAAAGTTCAAACTTACTTAGTCGAACATCGAGAATGCACCATGTTTAGAGTCAGTGTGGTGACTCTTACAGTGGTCTCAGATCTCAAATACCCATTGAGATGTTATGATAACAATATCCATAAAATAATGACCATTGCTTTGGTGGAGGTTAGGAGTTACGTTCGGTCTTTTCTTTTTGTTACGCACGCAATGTACTCTTAACAAAATAATAATTTCAGGTGGTTAGGAATCAATTTCGGTATTTTTGTACTGCACACGCGATTCCCTGTTAACTAATAAACTAGTGACCACTGGTTAGACGGAGGTTAGGAGTCAGATTCGGTTTTTTTATTGCACATGCGATAGGAATCCCAAGAAAAACTCGCAGTAAGCGCATGTATCTGGTCCGTAATGAATGATAATTTTGGTGGGTATTACGTTATGTCTATTCTTTTATTTGCACCAACCACTACTAATTCTTTCGTACTATCTCCCGACAGTAACACTTACCTCAAATTAAGTGTTGCAAACACATAACGTGCTTTCATACTGTCGGCAACTTTGATATCACTTCAATTTTAAGTCTTTATTGAAATCTAATTTACTCTACAAACATAATTTTGCTTCTTACATATGGCCGACAATTATCGATTCTATTCTACATTTTTCATTTTCTGACACCAGTTGCATTATGTGTACCAATTATATATCATAGATAATACAACTTTCTAGGCATTGAAAACACCTTAATTAGTGTTCTGTCAGGAAAGAAAATTTCGCTCGTAAATTTTGTCAGAAGTAAATAAAACTTTCCAAAAAACTTTGGTAACTTTCTCTGTGGTAAAAGAATTTACTTATTCTATATCTTAATCATCAAAGTTGTTACCCGCATTAAATTCACACAGAAAATCGTTTCCTTCTTCCGAACCATTGGATAGAAAATTCTAGACGGCTGCGAAAAGTCCTTTTTTAATGAGACCCATTCTCTAATCGAGACCCTTTCGGGGGGATGAGCGGTAAGCCTTTTAATCAATGCGTACCGGCTTGAGACACCAAAGTTTCCGAGCCAACGTTAAACTGTACGTCTCTTTCTTTTTACATATTCATCCGATGAAATGCAATGGCAAACCACCATAGGTTCACCTGCCCAGGAAACTAAGGGCAGAACACCTATCACCATCATCACATAAAGTTGAGAGAATTGAAATTGAATATCGGTCAACTTCACCCCATTCTGCGGTACTTTTCTCGATGGCAGAAAACTGGTGCCATTCGTTATTAATTGCAGTTAACAGCCAAAAGAGTCGACACCAGTAATCAAACCACGCGAGCACTGCCATAAAATTTAACAAATATATTTCAATTTATTTCTACTGCGATTACTAATGTTTCTTCTTCCAACGTGTGTACATTTATCAATGGTTATCACCCATAAGTTAATTTTAATAGCTTGGTCGATACATAACTGCACTTCCTCTTCCTGCTAACGATGTAGACATTAAATGTTGAATGTGTGTGTATGTTCACCACTGAACAACTGAGACTCACAAAATTTAAAACAGTTAATGACAACGCAGTCTGTTTCTGAATATCGAAACGATTTACTAGAAACATGAGTTGCCGATTCATTCAACATAACTCTTATGATGGGCAATGTAAAGCCAAGACCTCCAACAAAAAATGGCAGCACTATCTCCGTATATGTCGAGTGTATTTTTATCGTTGCACGAAATTTCAATGCCGCTCCTACAAATTCAATAGGAAGGATGTTCATAACCATTTCGAGATTTCTATCCGTGCCGATTTTTAATTTTCTTTCTTGTTCATTGTTAAAAGAGTTTCATTGTTATAGGTTTGGATATCCATTACAAGAATAAAGCGATTTCAGCAATGTACAAAAAAAATATCGGCACAGATAGAACTTGAATTGGTTATGAACTTTCTTTCCTGAAAATTTTAACTCTCTAGGCTTGAATTTGTAGGAGCAATATTGAAATTCCGTGCAACGGTTAAAATACGTTATATATATATGAAGAGAGTGGTGCCATGTTTTGTTGGAGATCTTGGCTTTACATTAGCCTAAACGTAATTTTAAATCTCGGGTGACGCCACCTTAATCCTTTTCTTTGGCAACGGTGATTCAGCTACTCCGATTATACCATGAAGATGATTATTATAAACGCATTCACAATTACATTGCATATTTTATCTTCTCAGATTAGACTTAGTTTCTTCTGACATAAGTGCCCAACGTGTTAAAAAAATAGATTGATATCTGGTCTCCCACCAGAGATAAGAATTTCCAAAATCCATACCACAGCGAGCCCGAGCATTATTCAAACCAAATTTCTAGTTCCCTTCAAATATCAAAGTTGAAATATTTACCGTAGTTTACTTCGGACATAAATGTATAACGTGCGAAGAAATCAGATTTTTATATTTTGTCCCAGCAGAGATATTGGGCGTATACGATTTTTTGGATTATCAAAAATTCATAAAAGAATAACGAAGCATACATCAATCAACCTTCGAGATACTTTGATACCGGTATGTTATTAGTGCACAAAAAATCAACTTTGATATTCAGTCTCTTCCGGGTGAAGAGTCCTGAGAAACGGAACAGTTTCTATTTCAACAATCATATTTGGATAACATTTTGACCAGTTTGATCACGTTTTAGGTTTTCCATGCAGAGGGCTAAAATTATCAAGCGGATTTTAAATTCCCTGAGCCATAGTTGCCTAAAGGCCTTAAATTAAATTTAATTCAATTTGAGGCAAACCACAGCAAACCTACAACAGGATATAATTTAACCATTTGCGCTTTACCATACATACCCTCTCTCCCATACCATACGCACACATCTGTTTCTTTGGCAGTCTACTTCAAGACTATAAGAAAGTCATGATGCGCTGAAGACTCAATGAATGCTATTTCGTAGATAGGTAGACTGGCGTAGATAAGTAGTCTTCAAATGCTGAAATGATCTCTCACTTCAAACGTGTCGAGAGCTAATGCTGCTCTCATGATGACAGAAAGAAAAAAGCGTGTAGATGTTTTGTAAGAAGAATAGAAGGAAGCTTAAGATTACAAGGAGGAAAAAAGAAACACTGGTATTTAACGTGTCTAAGCCCATGGCACGTTAAGTATTATTGCTTTTTCCCCTTTGTTTTCTTAAGCTTTTTCTCACTTCCTTCTATTCTTCTTACAACAAACATCTAGGCTTTTTTTCTGTAACCATGAGAGCAGCATTAGCTCTCGAAACGTTAAAAGTGAGAGATAATTTCATTTGAAGACTACCGTCATCAGGAGTAAGGTCGATCATTACTAAATGTTGTAATTTTGCACCCCTACCACAGCGTAACTACACGAAACAACGGTAGTACCTTAGTATCATTGGTACGACGGTATTAGCATAGTTTCACGCAACAACCAAATGCTAGGATTGCAATACAGAGCATTTAGTTGTGATCAACTTCACCCCCAATGACGGTGCTCATCTACGCCGGTAAGTACTTCAAGACTCAATAACCGCTCCTTAGCCTATACGGAACGGGAATAACCTCGTCTGTAAATACTCAGACCGTGCCGAGAATCTCAGGAAATTCTATCTAACTTCCCTGAGCTCCAATCTTCGTACTTAGTACCATAATAATCTTCAGGTAGTCGAGACACTTCTCAAAATAGCACAGTCCATCGTGGCTGATTCACCTGAAAACGACAGAGTCTTTTCTTCTTGCCCTAAAATAGTCCATCGCAGATCAATGCCAAGACGAATCTGACCAAAGCTAGAACCATGTAGGTCCTCGTTAATCTCTTAAATTCAAAGTGTTCTGCTGCAAAACCCCTCCTTTTTTTTATCCCAGTCTAATTTTCGACCATTCATTGCTCACAAGACCTTTTCGTTCTAACAGTTCTCCAACCTTATTTACCTCTGCTGTTTTCTCTGTCTAGCGTTCTACTTTAGCCAGACCTCTCATCATTCGAATTATCGTTACTCCTTCAATTCACAATTACCTCATCTCTCTACTCCAAAACACTTCATATCGCAGCTGTACATTTTAACAAACCTTCCGTGTTAGTATCCGGAGAATTCTCAATCCTACCACAGTATAAATATAGGAGCATACTCTGTTTTATTCCCGTCCCCCCCCCCCACAATCATAAGGATTGCCTTAATTGCATGTAACGTTCCTGTGCACTTGCTTCTGTTTCTTTTGTTGTCTTTTTTGTCGTCCCTGATAGCTTTTCCACTATATTTCCTTTCTTAAGAAATATCATTAAAGTTTCCCATGAAATTTCCTTTACTTACTGTTTTGCATATTTTTTTTCAACTCGTACTTCATTCTGTTTTATTATTTATCAACTGTCCATTTTATCCTTATATCTTCGTAAGAAGTGCGGGATTCAGAATTTTCTTGATGAGGGAAGGAGACAGATAAAATGGACGAGGAACATTTTCCACTAAGCGAATATTTTAGTACCGTCAGCATGATCTACTTGAGCCCTAAGGTCCTCCTTAAGCCCATGAGCTCTCAATTCAACTACGGACAACAAAGGCGTTCACGTAGTTAGACGTTTTACTGGTATGGGACCATTCCCTAGAACTGGAGCAGTTGTTAACGATGCAGAAACTCCACCAGTGTATGTTGTTTCTTTTCTTCCAATCATAACTCTCATCTGTGCACAGTAGATGCATTACCTTATAAATCAGATAAGTGCGTTTCTAATGTATTCCTTCACAAACAAATTCCTAAATTATCATTTTGTTGTGTTGAGAATATAATTTTAAAATATTCGTTGTACACAACTTCTGAACTGAACCTACAAAAATCTGGTTACTAGAGCCCAGACTGACTGGGTTTGCACCTAGATTTAGCATCGGCTCAAGAGGCCTGTAAATAGTTTTTGTTGTATTAAAGTTCGTATAAGAAGAATGCATGGTATGTTATGGTCAGGGACGTATTTATGGGTGGGTCCGAACCCCCCAAAAAGCAGAATTGTGTGTAAAAGTAAAATCATTTTAGGCGTAATGATGTAAACTCTTTATACATTGTACACGCAAATACAGTTTAGACCCAACCCACCTCCATTCCCAACCGACCTCCTACCTGGAGCCAATTGCTGGATACGTGCCTGGCTATGCTTTAATATTCAATTTCAAGCGCCTTGTAATTTGACACTTAAAGTATTAAAAAGGGGGAGGTTCTGTGAAATACCACAGAATGTTGATAGATATCCCAAGAAATTTTGACGTGGCAAAATACTGCACTCCAATGTAAAATGTGCTGCGTTTGTCCAAGTGCCAGTTTCTTTCAGTCGTAACCGACCTTTCTTTGTCTGCAACATTATCTAATTTAGTCTTGACGCTGGTTTTCTCAACCTTGTTTGCTACCAGAAAAAAAAAAGTTTTCTACTGACTTTTCTATCAACAGAACCAGGATTTAGCATCTTTTGTATAAGGACAAATCTATTATTAAAGAATTTCATTCTTACTTGGTCCCAGATCATTTTGTAATGGGCTGTGAAAGAAACAAAGTACTACAGGTGGTAACTTGAGCCTAATATATAATTATTATACGGACCATAAAATTTACATTTTCTTGTTTCATCAACCAACATTAATTTACATTTCAACCAATAGCCGTCCAGTATCAAATCTGAATTATTTCATTACTTTTATTTTCACAATTGTAACAAATATCGAAAAGTTTACGCTCAAGTAACCCGTGTTTACGGTACGGTGTAAATTTATCGTAAGTCCCCTCCTATTGTTAAGTGTTATAATGAAATATGAAACCTGTATCCACAAAAATTAATATTTGTAGATAAATTAGATTTGTCTGAAAAAAATCTATGCATTCTCTTAAATAAGGTGTTGAAATAATGTTTTAAAAACAAAAGAATTTTCCTTTCAGTGGGAGGGGGACACTGTCCTTAACAAAAACTCTTTAACAACTTGCATTACCTATCTTGCTGCTCACTCCTGTCGCATTTCTCAGTTTTCTTTCGTCTACTTAAAGTTATTTTCCCGCCGTGACGATTTGGTTTCTTTGTTAAAGAGCTTTCATTGTGGCAGCCACTCTTTCCTGTCTTTGAAATAAACATATCGTTATGATCTTAGCGGTTGTTAGTTCAATTATCCGTAATGACGTGGTAGGATGTATATTAGGATAGATCTTCGTTACGGTCCTTCCGACGCTAGAATCGATGTTTTAGTGGTTACATAATAAGAACAAAGACACTTGAAGACTTATCGGACACTAATTTTATTACAAAAGTTCCGTTAGTTATGTGGTATGCAAAAGACCTTACAGTTAATAAAATAAGGGCCCGGAACTTGGGTGAATGAATGATCGGTGGTTTCCCTCTTTATGTAGTGAATTTTTGACGAAACGAGGCCAGACGTCTCGAAAAATGCAAACAGAGTTGTTTAATTTGTTTAAAAATTTATTAACTCGGAATAAAATATTTACCGTGCAAATCTATACTTGCATTTATTACTTCGAATGCTATCCTACAAAGAACAGGGAATACCTAAAGTTATTTCTAAAGATCCTTACAAACAGATTTAGTTCCCGATTTCCAATTAATTCAAGCGTAATTATTTTATTTTGTGATAGTGCTCCAGATTCAAGTACTACATTAAAGCATTGTTCGCGATATCTCTGTATAAAAATCGTATGTTATAGAAGCACACTCCACAAGTTCTCTTAGTGGCACGGTTTCAGTAATTTACCGTTGTGTCATGGTCTTTCTCGTTCCGAACAAACACAGAAATATGTCAGCCTTTTTCTGTACTGAATTTTGAAAGGAGTTTTTGCCTTATGGTGTTATTCGAACCTAAGCGTTTTTTGTAATCTGAAAGAGTCACATAGGCTTATTTGTTGAACTGGCGCCAGAGATTGTTAAAAATGTATTTCTGAAGAAGTTAGGAAGGCTTGCCTTTGGATTGTACCGACCGTATTGACAAATATTCGTCTCAGTAATTCACAGCGGCCGGTGTAATTCACTACTGGTTCAGACTACTGATTCACTACTGTGTAAAATATAAATGCTCTTATGTATGGGATCAAAGTTTGTGTATATAGCCGAAGTTTGTTGATTGTATACCGTAGTGTTGGGGATGGTGACACCTAGCTGCGGCACTGTCGCTAGTGCTGTCACATCGAAATTTGCTTGTTGTGCAAACAGTACGTGACATTTGAGTTTTTGACGTACTTATGAGCAATTTATGTTCGTATATTCCAGCCGCTAAAACAAATTTCGACGTTTCAGAATGAAAAAAAAAACGCAGTTCAGGGTTGAAGAGCCTTAGGTCCATAACAGCAGAGAAATATTATCTTGTAAACAATTTGTCCTTATCTTGTGAATTTAATTGAATTTATTTTTAAGGCCTTTAGACAAGTTTGCCCTAGGCCGAATGGATGATGAGAGAATTAGTAGAATGAAGAAAGTGGAGAGATACGGGAGAACCCCTGGAAAATACAGACACTCGATGTTTGTCCACATGGAACTAATCAGGATCAAACAGACGACCAAACACACCTGATGAGTGCTCTCCGACTAAGTCATCGCGACACATCCTTGTCTTGTGTAGTCTGGGCAGCGTAGCCAGCCAAATTATCGCAGTGCACCTCGTATTTGCTTAGGGGGCACCTCTAATTACCCAAAATAGTTCAGCGTTTATTCAAGCAAGGCTCAGAGCGTAGTGCATCCGAAATCGTCCAGCTTGCTTGCTCGAGCCCTTTGAAAAAAATCCCTGATATAAGAATAGTTCAAAACGAGTATTCTTTTATTTTTGTACAAACCGATTGATTAATTGTGGCCATTTATGTATTGCGGCGCATACCAAACTTTGTGTTAGCAGATTTTTTACGGAAAATGTAATATCTGTGGACTGG
>JAGDQP010009092.1:0-30028 GCA_022664845.1 Lepisma saccharinum
TGCGAAGAAGATGAAGTGGAGATGGGCCGGTCACATAGCTAGACGAACAGATGGAAGGTGGACGACAAATGTACTACAGTGGATTCCTAGAGAAAAGAAACGACCGAGACGACGTCCAAATGTAAGATGGGTAGATGAAATCAAGCGTTTTTCAGGAGCTACATGGATGAGGATATCAGCAGACCGAGATATGTGGAAAGAAAAGGGGGAGGCCTTCATCCAGCAGTGGATAGAAAACGGCTGAATATGATGATGATGATATATATATATATATGTCTTGTGAGGTATCGTTGAACAGCTCTTGATGAATAATCTACAAAACAATAAATAGTTTCTCGATAGCTCTCATATAAGGCGATGTTTGATTTTTTGTAAATAAAAAAAACTTCGAGATCTACCTCAGCCTGTAGGCCTACCGAAAGGAATTTTATAATAGAGGTTGTTGTCGAAAATTGAGTGGTTTAGCGTCAAAAGTTATACAAAAATAACAAAAGAACGGTAAAAAGAGCTGTATGGGGTGAGAGGACCCCTAGGGGAGGGAATTTTTATTTCCAGCTACTAGACTGCCAACGAGTATTATGGCAAAGTATCACGACTTTATAAATTATTTCCCCTATTAGCTTCGGCCACAATACTCATATGTATGTCTTGTCTGAAAGATGTTACTTCAGATCCTCTTACACATTGAAAAATGTTTGCGTAGAGATCTCAGATCGGAGGCATAATTCCTGAGTTACGTCATGTTGACATGTTAGCTGATTTCAGCAAATCTTCCACATTTTGTTTACCTTTGAACTTTTCAAAATAGTGATACTCAAAAAGAAAATATAACATATTGAAATACTCGTTACTTGCGCAATGACCTATACAAGCAGTGCAAACACAACAAGATATCTAATGTGATGAAAAAGCCGTAAAACTAAAAAAAAAGTCACGCAAATTACTGAGTATGTATTACTCTCAGTACCTTATCTAAGTTATCTTTTGGCGAATCACAATCGTATATGAAACACTGCAAGCATATATCTGCAATAGTTTTTATGTTCTGTTTTGCACTTTTCATGCGGAAGCAGTAAACTATAGATGGCTTTGAAGGATACGTTTGTGCCATATCAAGTATAGTCTAATTCTGCAAGAGAATTTTCAATCCGGTTCAAAATAAAAAAAAGTCTGAGATAGTAAAAGTGGGATGCAATAAGTCTTTTCTCTATATCTAGAGATATATTTGTCCAGCTGCGGAGAAATACATTTCCAATACTTGAGTTATGAGATATTGTCGAAAAACTTCCTTAGAAATGATCAAGATGGAAATAGGCTGATGAACTTCTATAAAATTCAGATGTTACTAACTATATGGATAACTGAACCAACTACATACGTTGGGGCTCGTTTTATTGTAATTTCTAAAATTTATTTACATATAAATTGGTGTGCTTTACGCTTACCTCTGTTTCCTTCAAGATGTAAGCAACTCCAAATATTTTGGGACTATCACTACTCTCCATTGACATATTATAGATCATTTCCTTTGTTGCTGTGTAGCCTTTACTGAAATAATAATGAGTCATATGAAGATACGAATCATTTTCGAATGAAACAGAACATTTACATATCAACAGGTAGGTTTTTTTTGGTTGAGAAAAAGGGATATTCACTAGTGGATATATTTGTATATTTATGAACACATACTTAGATGATTTTGTGTTATTAATTTTTTATTACTGGCCTACTAAACCAGGAACCTCTGTTGAGTTCATGTGGTGCGACGATGATTGACACTAAACATGCTCGCTAGTGCAGGTGTTCTAGAACTCAGTCTATCGAACTGAACTTCGGTGGAACTAAAGGTTAACTGGCACAGTAGGTCTTTCGTTCAAGATATCTCAAACTTTCCGATCGAAGAATGATTGGTTATTCGTCTCAACACTCCTCTCAACGAATTCGGTCTTGATAGTGTCAAGGCTGCTCGGAATCTCTTACGTATTTTCATATCTAATGTTTATCCTCTTCGAATTGGAGTTTTGGTTTGGTTTTCTCACCAGTGACTACTGTTTGTTTCTTATTATATGGCAATTCTTACTCTTATTCTAACTTACCCTTATCTCCTACTACCTCAATATTTTTACTTTATTATAATTGTTCTCATGCGTTGCAAAACTTATCACATAGATTTGCCATGTTTCAAATACTTTAAATCATGATCATCTCTTTACTTTATTCAGTCACGTGCATATCATTAGAATAGGAACAGACGCTGGTACTCGTAAAGACCAGATGTTATTTCGAAATTCACTTGAATATTAAACGTTAAAATTCTATGTTTTCGGTGCTGAACTCATTGTATGCTGTTTGTTCCATAGTTGCTACGAGAACATCAGGATTGTAAAATATCGTGTGCTGATTGATCACAAAATAAATGAAGTTCATGCCTCGGCGTATGTAGCAATACGTAAAAAAAGCGGTGATGATCAAATAGAAATCACAAAATTTACGATGGAATTTTTTAAATCTAATTTCTTCATACCGTATACATGTAACTTCCATTGTATATAAGTCTTAATTACTAACAAGGAACAGCTTCGGTGTTTCCTATTTCCATGAAACTTTTAGAGTTAAAAGCTTTCAAGTTGAAACGAAATAAGGAGAGCTTTGACGTTTCACAACACACGAACTTACGCTGGAATTTTACGGGGAATGAAAATTTGTTCTTGTTGGTTACTGTACCCTATGTAACGTTTGAGAAGAAACAAAATTCGTTATTCTCAAAGCTTGATATTACAGTGTTCCAATGATTGAAAGTTCGCAGATTCAGTGGAACTCTATGAAGGTGCAGGTAGACGTCTAGTGGGGAAAATAAGGTTTCGTCAGGTATGACTTGCGTTTTTTGAAAAAAATATAATGGGTTCAATGTCTGGTACAGTATATTGGAAATACTTTTTCTTTGTCTGTTTTTTGGTATTGTGCGAAGGGCTGGGTTTCGCAACCACTACAAAATGTAAATTGTTTTGGGTCAAAAGTGCCATTAGAGTCTAGACGCAACGTATAAAATTACAGCCAGTTGCTTGCATGTGTCGTGAACTTGTTTCTCCCGACGTTCAGATTATCTGTGCTCGTTGTACTGACTTCCCATGCATTCAATAATTGGAACGCTGCATTTTCTCATTTGTAATTACATAAATTTGCTTACATTGCTTCCTGCATAACTGTTCACAGGATAAAGATACATAAAGATCAAAATGACTTATTTTTTGTTTCAGTACTATCGACGTGTACATCTTCCGGGAGCAATTCTCTTCACATTCCGTGTCCCAATATTATTTTTGTAAATCACCACCCCTAGGTGCAATGATGGTGTAAATACTTTAAAAACCTACGTTGATGCCAGGATTTGAGTTCAGGGTACTTAAATATAATTTTAAAAAATATGTTAATCGTTTTACAAAAGAAGTGTTCGGCCTTTACAAATTTATAATTAATGGGATACATTTGATAACTGTGACTCAGGCACGGTATTTGCACATTCTGGTAATTACTGATATTTTGCAAAGATAAAACATGTATTTATATGTTTTATATGTCTTATATCTGGTATCAAGTACTAATATATCCTAATTTATTAAAACAAATACACATCTGAAGAAGCTAAAACAGCCGTTACATCCCACCATAGTCATCAAATAAATTATTTTTAACAACTCTGAGGTCAGGATTTTATGGTCGTCTGTAATGATTCCTTAGGGACTCTGGTTTGTCCACTGGAAAATCTCTGATCCAAGAACAGAACGATTTGAAAATATACAAGCATGTAGAGTGTCCCTCACCCGTTGAAACAGTTTAAAAACCCTAGGTATAAGGTCAGGGAATATGGGGTATGAAGAACCATTTAAAAGCTGATGTCAGAGATAAACTGTTGAACACGGACTGCCCGAGGGAGGGAGCAATATCTTGATGGAAGCGCCCAGCTGCATCCTTTCCCGCCAGTTTCTTTTAAAATCCAGGAACAAAATTGATTTTCGAAACTCTTCGTAAGCTCAAACTGTTGAGTTCCCTTTGCTCTACCGATACAAGGTTAAGATAATTTCCTCAGGAATAGCAGTTAAAAGCAACGTCTTCGGTGATTGTAAGACACTGCACTTCAGTTGAACCGATTGCCTTTTTGTTCCAGAGTTGAAAAGCGGAGTCCATGGCTCATCCATTATAATATAATGAAAATACCGTTCATGCCGTCATCACGTGCCATGATTATCTTCCACATTGTGACATGTGAAGTCTGTACTCTTAGGCCAACATTCATCCTGAAGAGTGTGTGCTGATCGTACGGGATGTTGACTATGGATACTATCTCTGCCACGTTCAATCGACAGTCAGTCATAACCATTAGTTTCAGTTGCACCGCGATGTTGTCCTGCAGGTCCGTGTCTTACCTTGGCTCCTTCGATTTACTTTTACACAACGTTATTTGAACTCTCGCACCTACGAACGCATATTTCTTACGTCTTGGACACCATCACCGCATGCCTCACTCAACTGACGATGAATTATGAGGGTTTAATTAACAGATAACGGATAATAGCACACATTTCTTCACAAGTTAAAGGTGCCACCTTCAGTAGCTAAAGGGTTTCCAGCGTAAGAAGACGTTACTAGCTTTCTAAGAGTCAGATAATGCTGTAATCTTCTATACCAATTCGTAAGATATTACAACGTCTTCTAAAACAAATCTTACTTTTACACACTCCACTCCTGGAAATATATGAGCTTACAACATGAATGCGCATAGTAAATCTAGATAGGTATTGGCAGGCTAACGGTCATCACAGATGCCGCTATTTGTGACTGAATCGGCAACCATCTAATTAAGTAAACATTAGAGCAGCCACAGGCAGAGATGGTAAGTTGACAAGCAGACAGCAACAGCTTATCGAGTTGGTGAAATGGAGTACGTCAGAGACTGTTAATACTATACTGTCAGTAATAAAGCGTCAGCCTGAAGCAACATTAGGCAGGTATATAGTTGAAATGCAGTTGACGATGTCTTCGGTGGTTTCGAAAATTCATAAACGGAAATAGAAGCTGTCAAAAACAACCAAGGTTTTGATAGCGTTTTCTTAAAAAGTATCTCGACTAAGTCATATGAAACAGTCTGAATCCAAACATAGACGAATTAGCGGAAAACTTCCAGGTACTCAGGACAATAGTTGAAAGGCAACTACACTCGCTGGGTTTCACCACAAAGTTCGACCGTTCGGGTCCCCGTCAGATAAGTGCAACCCAAAGGGAGGGTTAGCTTGGTGACCTGTGTTTGCGTGCCTTCCTGATACAAAAGTTTCCGGTTCTTTACACGCATTATCACTAAGATGAGAAGTGGGTTTAGAGCCAGAATATACAGGGTATAGGAACTGCAGGCAGTGCTTATGTACCACCTTCATCGACATCCAAACTAGAAGAACATAATCCCAACGAAATGATGTTTAATGTGCAGTGCCATGTTAAAGGCATAATTCACTTGGAGGTCTTAAAACAACCAAACTATTAATGCTACCATGTACTGTACACAAGTGGGCAGAGAACTAAGGGGCCTGGCCTTGTCAATCGCCAAGCAGTAATAATCGACCATGATAACGTCGACCACATGAAGTTGTTATTACCCGTCAAAAACTGAACTTTCATTGGGTGGCTTTATCTCATCTGCCTTATTCTCCTGACTTGGTCCCTACATACTACCACCTGTTTAGCCCTTTTTTAATACTTCTTTGTTTGAAAAATATTTGATGATGTGGAGGCTGTGAAAACGCCTATAGAACAGTTCTTCGAATCGTTATCTGAGTACTTTTATCGTTGTTGCATTCATATTCTACCAGAAAGATGACAACACATTATCAATTGCAATGACAACTATGCTCACTAATAGGTGGACTCCATTTTATGTTGCTCGCACTTCTATATCCATTCGAAAAAACGGGTTTTATTGGTATACACACAAAGTAGATAAATAAATAGTTAGATAAACCATTACTGCGTTTTTATCTTTAGCCAGAAGTGTCAGCGATTGCAGGTGTTTGGGTATATGAAACTTAATGGATGTACGTGAGTGTTTTACCCCTGAGTGTAACGTGTTGAAACACTTACCTTTCTATTGAAGGTAAAGCAGAATTGTAAGTAACACAAGCGCCAAAAACTGTGTTCAAAAATTCACCTCTAATTGTTGACTTCGTCAGGATGTAGAGCACGGTCCACTTTGGAATAAACCTGACCTGTAATATAAAATATAAAGAAAACAGCGTAAGTGTTGTAACCGTACTTCTTTCCATTGCTGCTACGATAACAGGCAGCATAATTACTTTACATTAAATACATACAATATATTCAGCAAATGCACTCATAGAATAGTAACCACTGTTTTGCACCAAGTAGTGTTCCCAAAATTTTAGTGACTTAATATGATTCTGCTTACAGTGATATTGGTAACGGACATCGATAATGGTGATGCTTCACATTGTGTATGTTCAATACATTATAGATACTGATATCTTAAATACAAGAACACAGTCTTTATCTTTAAGACCTTCCATGTTAGCTTATTCTGGTTCATTTTGTACAGTAAGTTATTTGCAATATTTTATCAAGTAATTGATGTATATAATTTGTATTGCCAGAAATAATGTTAAAATGCATTACGGCTTTCTAACTCGGAAAGTTAACTATCGACCACCATATGTTGATAAAATTTTGCACGTGTACCCCAGGATACAATATAGTGAATTATACGTAATTTTCTGTGAACTAACAACATAACTATCACAGGATAATACATGTTATGAATGTCGTCTCTTTGTCTAACAGTCTTACAGTAAGACATTTATCAGTAAAGCCGGACTTGTCCAACATCTTTGAATAGTAAGTATCATCAAATGTCTTACTACCTGACGTGCTAGAACACGTATTTCATTTATGGAAATTAATGAAGTGTGATCAATGGCTATTAGATAATTTGAAGTCACAAAGACAGAGATGGCATAGCATTGTAAAACATAGAGAAGTGTTAATAATTCCGATAAAATTAAAACAGTGAGTAATAGTGCTCATATAAAATGTTGTGTTAGATGTCGAAGGTTACGGAAATTACATATATTAGTAGACAGTTGATGTGCAAGATTTCCTGGCAAAGAAGAGGTTTATTAGGTATGCTTTCTGTTCCTGCACCAGTTATCAATCATGATCAAATGATGCCAGGAAATTTAACGGTGGCATACCTTATGAATTACATGAAGTGAAAAGCATGAAAACATACACCATATATATGAAAATAGAATAGCAAAAGATATAAAGACCGAAGTTCAGGGGGGCACTTACCCCTCCTTGCCTCTCTCTGCCGACGTCCTTAAATAGTTAGAAACAGTTTTCATTTTCAGTGATTCTGTGAGGTATGAAGAAAGAAAGGGAAATCCTTCCACATCGGAACATCTTGTCCCTGCGAAAACAAGTTCTTCGACTCGAAACTTCAGAACTTTCATCGGCGTGGGATTTCTCTACCTACTACTAGTCATAGGGGAGTTTTATTTTGCGATGTCCGCACTTTTATTTGCACAAAAAAAGCAAATACAACTTTCGCACGTACTGAATAACAAAATTTGTCGTCTTGTTCAAAAATTGTTATACCTAGGCATTATCTCTTCATTTTGATATTATCTCTCCAATTAAATTTTTTTGAGGTTCAATACATGGCATTTGAGAGAATATGTTAGAAAATTTACCCCTCCTATATTACCGGTTGAAAAGATATGGGTTGTGCGTAATAATCGTACTACAGTAATATCTACATATAAAGAGCTGTCGCGTTTTGCTACTTCATCTGTTAGTTTAGTCTAACATAATATACCATTTCTCTCATTTTGTGTTGAGCTCTAACTACGCAAGCAAGACTGAAATTACCTTATTATCTGACTAGTTCCCAAATAACGTCATTAGTTGCAACAATTGAATGTCACGATCTTGAGACCAGCTACACGAAGTTGTAATATCACAAGGTGCGAAGTGCCTGACGGATATTAGTGTAATATTGAACGAAGTGCAAAGTTCTGTTCAGCATAGTGTGTATTGTACTAATTTTAACGGCCCATAGCGGCAATTTGAATATTTTGAGTCTTCATAAATATCAGAGATTCCATAGTAACTGGTATTACCCTCTGAGACATTCAAACATAAATAAACATCACCGATAAATAAATAATTTGAATCATGACAGCACTTTACAAAGAATTTATTCACACTTAAGTTTTCTTTTTTACCTTTTAATTTCCTTCCATTACCAATAAAGGGGACGTAACGGGTGCTACTGACTGAAGGGTCATTCGCGAAATGTTTAAGGGATTGATTAATACATCTGTCCTGCTGCACACAGTGTTTCTAGCATTACTTTCAGGTTCACACGGCAATACATGTTTCTAAGTCTTGAAAGAATACTTTAAGCATAAATGAGGAGTCAAGAAGCTAAGGGATACAAGTGACAGTGACGAACAAAATAGTTCCAGATAATATTTTATATGTAACTCAAAATTTATACGACACAAAAGTATTTTGATCCTTCCCAGCAGAGGATAAAATTAACTTTATTTATAAAATTCAAAATAATAGAAAAAAATTAGGTTTTAGTATATTTTTATATTTTTCTTGTAATTTGTTCGGTGAAATGGAAATAAAACCACCGCCATGTTTAAGTAAAGATGAACAAAGTAGCAACAACGAAGGCTGATGAAATATATTGCAATCCATGAGGTCAATCGAGGTGTTATTCACCTTTGAGCAAATTAACCATACTCTTATGATGAGAAGGTCACCTTTTGCCCTACTTAAAGTTACCGTCTCTGCCAAGTCAGACAAACACCACACACACACATTTACTGTATGTACGAGTCGCTATATAAAGCCGATCAATCTTCTATTAAAACCTTCAGTTCCATAGAGGGGCCTACAGAGCTCCAGTATCTCCAGATCCATATAGGGGCCTTCAGTGCATCAGTACAATAGAAGAAGTCTCCAGCCAAAGCTTCAACCTAAGAAGGAAGATAGTTTTTTCTGAACATTTTTCATCATCTGACTGTGACGGAATCAAAGGCTGTAGAAATTCATTGAACGCCTAACTTCAACTAAATTTCAGGTATGAATAGAGGATCTGCTTTATATTGCGAATTCTAGCGTCTGGCATAATTTAGACTTTCTTAAGTGTCACCTCCCGATCTGTATTTGCTCAAAGATTAATAACTCCGGTAAAACCCGTTTATTCTGTCCATCGTTAAGAAACGTGGTGTGTTAAAATGTAATCATGTTACGTTCAATTAACTCGGTAACAGAACCCTTTTGTATCCAAGTAGTTCTCATGTTTAGCTGAGCTTCGTTGCATTAAAATCCCAAATTTAGCCTCTACCATCTGACAATTAAAGTTAACGCCCATTATGAACTCTCAGAGTTCACCACATATCTCACACCGATATATCACATTAAACAGTCTACGATTGACCGTCTAATTTTAAAACCTCTCGCTACTATGGTTTTCGCTCTCCCATCTTTAGAACGTTTCTCAGAACACTCATGAAGAACGACAGCAATTCTTCGGTCGTTCACAGTATGATATTTTGCACAAGGAAACCTTGGAACTCAATGTGTTCATGCACAAAATATGACAGTTTTATCTCGCATATATTTTTGTTTATATATAAAAGAAAACTTCCAACTTCTTTATTTGTTAATATAATTTGTATCCGTTGACTTATGGAGTCGACGAATATATACGAAAATAAGCACACTGGATGAATGAAGCATTGATGCAGTTGTGAGTTGAGCACTTGGAATCTTCAGCTTTCCAGAGAACATTTCAGGAGCATTAAAGAAACCATAGTTAACGGGTAACCCAGCTTTTTTCCAGCTGTTTAATCATGCTATTGAATATTGGAGAACTCAACTGATTGTGGATATGTGCGTGAAGATTGATGATGGCATTACTTCTTTGAAGGCTTAATTGAAAAAACTAAAGATCGATACGTTCTTTGTAACAGTGATGTCATAATTCAAATCGATTTCTTTAGAGTTAGTGATATTTATTGATGCTGAAATGTGTCTCATAATTGAGGACTCATAATTATGCAAATTACTTCTATGGGCCCCTAAAATTATTACAATAAACAATAAACCAACAGATGATTCGATTATGTTAAATATTAAATCAATATCTGTATCAATATCTAGCAATATTAAATGTAACTTGTTAGAACGTGTTATTAACTCTGAAAGGATTCATGTACTCTTCGAAGTTGAACATTCGGATACTACTCGACTGATGCAAAATAGCACAGCAAAAGAAAAGCAGGTGATGAGGGAAGACACACAACAGACATACACAAAAACATTGGGAGTCTCTTACATAATGCATAAATTATTAGCATCGAGTCAAATATCCGATATACAATTCACTTTTACCTTTAGGAACTTTCAAAATAGTAATCAATAGTTTTAGATGCCAAATTGACGAACACTTAAAGTTCTGAAGCAAGGAGCCAGACTTCTCAGGCAAGAGCTACCTATTCTGACAGTCTAGGCATTGAAAGTATTTAAAATGGTTAAATTAATAACATTATTTAAAATAGTTGTAAAAATTCAAATTAAAAAATTTAATATAATTTATGTAAACTTGTGTTTGAAAATGGAAACAAAATCAGTGTCCATGTTTTGCTAAGGATGAGCAGAGAAACATATCTTTTAGTTGTTCAACGTATTGAAATCCGTAAAGTCAGAAATCAAATGTTATTCACCTCAAAGTAAATTAGCTGAAGATTTATGGTAGGAACTCATCGTTGTGTCCCCAATAACGAAAAGACATTTTCCGAAAACCATATCAAAGCAGCACCTTGCGCCACCTTGTAGGAAGAACACCAAACACTACAAAATACCGATCAGACCCCGACTCCACCCCCATTACCACTCTCGATTCTATCGCTGAATCTTCATGACATCGCTTCGATTGCCTATGAGCATCGACTAAACTCCAGACGGCTCATACAGTCTTGGTTGTGCCGGCTGATCAACCTAATATAGAGGCTAATCAATTTAACATATCATATATCATCTATTATTTCAGACATGAATGTATGAATGTGTCTAAGTTATAATTTCTAGTTCGTCTGACATAGATTGGCCAAATTCGATAAAAAAAAATATGTACGTTAATGTAATTTGATTTGAATAACATCCGCTGAATTGCTTTCCTGCCTATCGTTGTGAAAACATATTAGTTAAAATGTAATAATTTAAATATAATTTAAGGTAATTTCAGGCCGCAAAATATTGATATTTCGGAACCCTGCTTTAGAGATACCGCCCCGAGATGAAATCTCAGAATTCACCATTTAGATTCAAATAATCTGCATTAATTTTATATTCGCAATATTAAGTTGTATTCACTGAACGATGAACATAAAGTCTCCCGCTAGTGTGTAAAGCTCTACCAATCCACATGTTTCACATATATTACAGGGTCTTTGTGGACCCCGAGGAAGACGTTCACATGGTATTTAGTCTTCCCATAATTAACATCAATTTTCAGGTCATATAAACTTTAATGAAAACCCAGGCATCGCCATATCTGAGGTTGTTCCCTCTACCAAAAGACCTCGGTATCTCACTGGTAGAACTTTACCCTGATGCATGGGGCTCCCGGTATGATCCTGCACGTGCCATGTGGGCATTATGGTGCTCAAACATCGTGGGTCTTCCCGGGATTTTCTGTTTCCTCCCACTTTCTTCATTTCACGAATTCTCCCTTCATCATCCCTTCGGCCTAAAGCAAAGTTGCCTAATGGCCTTAAAATAAAATTCAATTTCAACTGCATATCTAGAAAGCAGGGTAAATAGGATTGTGTAACACCTATATCACAATCTCTTCTTATTATCTACATTGCGCTATCCTGTGCACTCATTGAGTATCCATACGCTCCATCGATCACAACTAAGAGTGTCTCTGATCCAGTTTTCGGTACATAACCCACTCTAATACGATCTATGAACTCAATACATTCATCCACTCTATAATACTTAGAACGCACATATTCATCGCTATCGAAAAAATTTAATACATCCTTCCACTGCTCATAGTCCACATCTCCTGGGCCATCTTAGGAAAGCTCGTTCTCCTGGATTTATTTTAAATATTCTCAAATATATCTACCAGATAGGAATCACTTATAGTTTAAATTTTACTGACCATAACCATCAAAGTTATGTAAGATTATTTAACAATGGAAACATTTAGAATTACCCATGTCCACAAATTAGACCAGCAATGAAAACAAACATGTCGTAGACTCACCGGAATCTAGTTATCAAACAGTTTACCGTGTAATTAAGTTATTCAAATAATCTGTCAATGATTTTAAAGTTGACAGACTTCGTCTACAACATTCTAAACCAAACTTTTAGTCCGCGGATGCTGTAACCTGTAGGGCCATATTTGCAGCCACTACTTTACACATTTCCCCCACTATCATAATTTAAGTTTCACTTTATATATATATTTATCATAAAAATACCAATAATACAAACCTCATTTTGAAGAGCAGTTATATTAACACTAGCCACCGATTCATCATCTTCATATTGAATCATCTCTTTCATGTTGGCAGCACTTAAATGAGCAACATCGTGGAAAAGTTGTTTGTAGTACTTTTGTTTCTTCTTGTCCACATTTCCAAAAAGCCTTTTTGAAAGGATAAGTAAATATTAGATTTCTCTTCAGATGGGTTTATTATGAAGTACATATGAGAGTAAAATAGAATAACATTTTGTGAAACTTCAATTATTTTATATTTCATATGAAACGATTACTTTAAAAATTGAGAGAGATTTCTTCTTCATAATATCTGAAAAAGACACAACACACATTTGCACAACACAAATACACAGCACAAGATGCACAACACAAATTTAAACGTGCTATGTTATGAGCTACTTCCACAAATAAGCGTTTTATTATTATTATCCACATCTGATTCTTGTTCACAGAATATGCCTCGTTAAATTGTACCTTGTCGTGAATAGTCTGAAACCATAAAATAGGACACTATAGGTTTGTTTACTGCGAACAGCTCTTGTATTTTTCATAGAAACTGATAGTAGCACTTGCACCATGAAGAAGGGCTACTTGACCATGTGGTTAATGCCATAGACTTAGATTTGGCTGCAGAATTACTACAGAGATATTTTCCTTTGAGGAAATAGCTCAGCATAACAAAATACATATAATATTTAAGTGGAGAAGCTTTTGATGAAAAACATAATAAACACAATTGTAATAAAGAACAAAATAGTCCGAAAAGGGATCTTTAAGGAGAAAGGGGAAAATATCTATGCTTTTCCATTGTTCTCGACACCTTTAACTTTTAATAAATTTTGACTCAGTCGATTCATTTCCTTTATTATTTGCCCTGTGGAAATTACCTTGTATACATAATTGCTCGCAAGTTCATTGCCACAGTAACAATAGTCCTCCATAGGATTCTATCCTGAGTAAGAGCAAGCCAGTTTTCATCAAGAATACCTACTTCTCAAGATTCCTTCTAATATAATCCTCTGAACGTCGTCTCAGTCTTTCCAACGGTCCCTCTCTCTCCGGTTTACCAACCACGATGCAATATAATCTTTGTTTCTTAGTCGTGTCGCGATTTCATTATTCTTACAACATCGGGTGAGATGTGAAGTCCTTGCAGTTCTTCATTATGCACTCTCCCCATTCCCCAGTCATTTCATCCCGTTTCTGCCCGTATATATTTCTCAAGATCTTATTTTCAAACACTTGTAATTTATGTTCATTTCTTAGGGTCGTACTCCAACTTTCGCAACAGTAAAGTATTACTGGCAGAATAACCGTTCTGTATATTTTCAATTTCAACTTTTTTTTATATTAATCGCGAAGTTACTGAGTGGAAGCTTGCGCTGACCGATGCTATGTGACTTTTTGTTTTTTCCCTGACCTCGTTTTTGATTTTTAGGTATGCTCCTAACTATTAAAATTTGTATACTTTCTCCGCATTCTCCTTTTTAACGCTTATGCATCTATTTCCTTCATTGTCAGTATTTTGGTTTGTTATCAGGTATTTTGTTTTCTCTATGTTTACCTGTAGATCAATTACATCGCAAGATTCTATTAAAATGTATGTGTTACTTTGTAGTGCATCTTTATCGTCCCTTATTAAATCTACATCATCCGCGAACAGTTCAACAGGAAATTACCTTATATAGAAATAATATGTGATTATAACATCCTTTTCAGAGTTTTTCGACTATGTTGTCTTGTACCCGTGTACCCTTCAATATTTTAGTTAGGTCATGCTAATAAAAGGGTTTCGATACTCACCTAATCAGACTCACAACCTGTGGTACTCTCAATATATGACCATAAATTTACCTCACGAATATATATGACCGTATCAATGATGAGGGAAAATCGCATATGCCAGGAAACAACACTTTTTGAGAGGCAAATAGTTCTATTAGTCGTTTGAGATTTCTGTTAAGGACACAATCTATTTATTGGACGTGATATAAACATATAATTAAAACATGATTTGCGCTTTATTTGCAATTTACTAAATAAAATAAAGAATAAATAAGTTGTTTATTTTCAAAGGCACAAAGGAAAACACTTCGTTAGTTATTACTAAGGTCGACAAACAAATTGGAGACCTGAATTGAAAAACATTCCATTCACTTTTTTCGTATTTTCATTTTTTCTGTTCGTCGGTATCTGTTCGAAGGGCTATCCATTTGCTTAAATATTACATTCTAATCCCACCACAGAAACCCTTTTTAATGCGAAATAATTTTCGCTGAATAGGATAACATACGAAGACTTTGGACTTGTTTTCGTTCCTCCTGAAAAATATACTCCGATGGACTTGGGATATATTGCAATTAGGGTCTTTAATTATTAGTTTTAATAAGTCTTTTGAATTTGACCGGCCGAATTTAGGAAACATGCAATGGTTGTCACACTTCAGAAGAATAAATCGTGACACAGACATGCGACATTTGCACACTAATAAAAAAAAGCGCAATATTGAATCTTCTTAGAACGGAAACAGGGACCACTGTGACAATTCTAGATGGAATTCGATGCTTTTGGATGCAATTTATTCTTCAAACTTGAAAGAGCGTTTTCTCATCTTCTTAGAGTAGTTTATTTCTTATTTTAGAGTGATTCGTAATGCATCACGGTTGGTAGTCAAGATTGTTTTCTGCCATTTGTTACTGCGAAGGTTATGGAAAGGCGAAGTCATACTGTGAAATCCATCCCGTTGCCTTAAGTTAAAAATGACAATAGAAAACCTGAAAATATTTCTCAGTAATAAAAATATACCAGAAGACGTCAAGAGTAAGATAGGCACAATAAATCTTTGTAAGTTACTCGTAATAACCTTACGAGACGAAAGAAACTATTTTGAAGCCGTACTCTCGCGGTTAGCTGGCTGGTTGAGAGAATAATGCGTTGGATAGCTGGTCGGACAGTAGCTAGTTGAAATCCGTTCGAGGTTAACTTTTTATTACTCTTTTCCATTCATAAGTACATTACTTTTTCTTTCTTACTACTTATGAATAACTACCTCCTTTTCTATATTTTAATATTTTCAACATTTTATTGCGTCGTTCTCATGTTTAAAAAGATTATAACTGTATTTGAATAGATGGAAATTCGACTAAAAATAGTATACCTACGTTCCCATCCAAACGAACTACTTTCGATACCATCTTCTTTCGAGAGGAAATTTTTCATATTTCCTCCGATGAAAATTCATTGTAAAAAGTAGTCCCTCTTTCCGCTCTCAAAAGTTGAAATATTCCGCTGAAATATAGCGGAATTCCGTTCTTTGAATTAAGTGTGTAACAGCAGTTTTACACACCAGGGGTAGCTAATAAAAGGCACTTATCACGTAGCTATACGAAACAACATAAATTACTTTTACGTTTTCTCTACGAGTGGATACGTTCCATTTCCCAATTGTACTAGTGTACAGAAAGTAAATGGTATCATAGCACGCATCCAACACAATGCACGTGGGCCATAGATTACGGATTAATCTAAAAACTGTGGCACCAATTGGCTTGTTATCAATATCAAACACTATGAAATTTCATGCCGGTCTTATTTAGTGAACTCTCCAAATTATCCAGCCTTTCCTTATATTGTTATAAAGGGAACACATAACTTTATATACTTACTTTTACACAACTTTATATACTTACTCTTTGAAGGTGCTTTTGTAGCCACGACTTAGTGCATTTGGTGGACAGAAAGTGAAGGTTGGCAGTGGAATTCTCCATTCGTTGAAATTCCTTTCGATGGTCACAACAACAGGGTTATCCTGAAATTTCCTCCATGACTGATAAATAAGGTACGAAGTGAGCACAACTCCGACTATGAAAAGGCTTATCCATAGCAACCTGAAATGTTAAGAAAACAGTATTTGCTATCACCTTGTATAGCTTCTGATCCCTAAACAATTTTAAGAACTTTATATTACACTGTAACCTAATAGCAAACAGATTTTTAAACCAAGAGACACGTATAAAAATAATTAGGCAATAACTAATGTGACTAGGTTCTAAGAGCCACTGACCGCGCTTTAAAGAAATGATATTAATAGCTCCTAGGATGATTACCTCGAATGGCCTTTACTCCAGATATTAAGAAATGTATTCATTTAGATCTGAGATTCTAAGTCATCAATCTTATGTATGAACAGACGGTGTACTAACAAATAAGGACTTGCGTAACGCAAATGCAGTAATTCACTTAACTGTTCATCGTCTATTGTCTCATTAGTTCATTATGTTTTCACGTAAAGGAGTGTATTTTGTAGATTTTATGAATGTAAAACTTTACATGAGTGTTGATAGTTATTTCTGATCGTACTCGTGAGGCAACCATGTACGTCGCTCATTGATGGCTGTAATTGAACTCTATAATCCAAGAGTCTATATACCAAAGTTACTCAAGAAAGACATATGAAAGTTGTGCGTCCATTCCTTACTAAGTTCACTCATTCTATGGTCATTAGCTAAATCCATAAGCCACACGTATCTTGAAATCAATTAGAACACGTTATATAAAATGTTCACTTCTTCATTCATTCATTCATTCTTGCATTTGTGTGATACAAGTATCAGCAGTGTGCAGAGTACATGAAAGAATGAAAGGAAGTGGTCGCTATATTTGCATTGAAAGTTTATGTATTATTTACCATAAGGATAGCAATTATTATGATTTTGTAAATTTTATGTACTACAGTAAAAAAACATATTTCAAAACAATCTTGTTATGTGCACCTTATACGTCATAAATGACACCATAAAAGGAAACAGTATGAGTGAAGTTCTAAACTAGTTTTAATGAAAATATTCTTTTGACTGCAAGCAATTTAATAGCTAACCTTGAGAGAGACTGCTTACATCTAGTTACGTTCCTATACTTTACGGCCATATTTCATACTTTGTTGTCAAATAGGGAGTGACGGAGAGTGAGGATGCCAGAGCTGTTGACACATGATATATTGTGCTTCCCGCTTTTGAATAATGTGTGTGGTGTCTTTTCACAGAAGCAGACGAAGAATCTCGAAACTGGCAATATGGGAGGGTTCTTTAGCAACATCTTCGAAATATGGTGCAGTAGCTTAGTGCACTAGTGTCTAAGGAAAGCACATGGAAACAAGGCGTGGCACATTCTCACACAAGCGCAGATCTCCTTGAACTATAAGTAACACCGACAAGCGTTTGTTCCGCAATTCCCGGCTTGATTAGGTGATTAACTTATCGGGAAGCTGATCCAGAGGTCCTGGAATCGAATCACAGCGTCGTTACTTTTGCTTCGCATTAAGGAAATTTAATAAAAGTAGTGATTTAATATTAATAATTGCTTTGGCATTACTCGCCTAGACGGTACCAAATAGAGGCTACTGAAAGCTGGGATGTGTATACGTAAACCAGGGCTGGATTCACATCAAGTGAAGCGAGGTGTGCAAGGAGAGCCCGGTGCGTCCGAAGGGAGCCGCGGAAGGGGGGGCGGTGTACCCCGGTTAGCGGCGGGCATACGTAAAAGTGCTATTAACTTTCTTTTCCACATTCTATTCTACATTTCCTTAGCCGAGAATGTTGAGTGCTTTCGAACTTGAAACATTTCTGCCGGTGTCGGAGACGAAACTGTCACCAATTAAGTCTCGTCGGCTAGAAACTGCTTAACAAGAACTTGCTGGGAGTGACAATCCTCGTTACGGTACTTATGAAACCTAAACATCTGTGTATGTTGCATGAGCAGCAAAGAAGGAGATAAGTATTTTTAAATGTGCATAATTTTTATGCAGAAGAGTAAGAGGATACAATAACTAAAGAGCGAATACTTTTTAGCAAAACAAGTTTGCAGTAAAATTATTTAGGGCCATAAACCAAATAAGGCAAACATTAACGCAAGCAAAAAAAAAAGCAGATTTTAAATAACAAGGATATGTTAATTTTGGTAATTTCACTTGAAAGTTTCATAAACCTCTATCTCAAGCGATACAAACTTCTCAATGTTGTTACAAATTTAATGAATATATAAAGACAGAAAGCGCAGGAGATAGTTAATCTTATCGTCCACTCCGAGTACAGTCCAACGTTTACAAATGTTTCTTCTAACCAGGAACATATCTGGAACTTCGTTTTAAGGTAGGCGGCCCCAGGTATTTCAGGTTATGAGAGTTACGTATAATATATATAATGGTGCCTAAAATTATGTTTATTTTAGAAAACAAAATGAATAGCAAATACCTTGAACGTTTTTGTAAGATGTGCTATTATACGCACTGCATAATTCAAGAATTAATATTTAAATAAAAAATAGGGTTAAATATTTGATCTTTAGATTCTAATTGAGCATTCCAGTTTCGTTAGATATAACTCAATGTTATTTTTTTTCGCAATAGTGTCTGATATAAACGAGCTAAAGTGTTTACTAAAATTATTCACATGTAGGCTTTGCGTTGCATTTATTTGTTAACGAATTAAAGTCATAGGCTCCAGATTCAATTAACCCTGACGTGTATACTACTTAATAATATAGTTAGGTGTGTTTCGATTTTAAGTATTTTAAAATTATCAACATTTTTATAGCATAGTTCTGGTAATATTAAAGTTTGAGAACCGCTGCTCTAGTTGAAATAACGTTGGATCACTGTCCGTACGATTTTAGCTTCGATTCCTGGTGAAGTATCGATTTTTATCTTAGATTTTGGAATATCTTTATATCCTTCGTCTTTTTTTATGAATAGTGCTCGGGACTTCACGTTAACACGTTTATATTTCATATCGGATCAAATACTAGCGTCATATGATGAAAATCTGTCGGAAACGGTAAATTCTGATACGGAATAATTTACCAAATTTTGCTAATTACCGTGTTTCTACAAAATTATTTATTTCGTTTTCTAATAACCGGAATATTTTTGTATATTTTTGTAATTTTGTTTCGTTTAAACCACCATTGAGGAATATCTTCTCCCTGCCTTTTTATTTACTTATTTATTCGTTTGCTTATTATGGGTGACTGAAAAGTAATTTTTCATATCCTTTGTAAAGATTTTCCCCTTGGGTGGCGTATATCTCCAGTGTCGCTATTTAACACAATGGATACTTTATAATATAGACGGTGGCAGGTCAAGGTAACGAATGAAGACATTAAAGGCAGATGATGTGGTTTGATAGTAACCAAAATGTACAGAACAATAATTTCTTTTGTATACTGCCGACAATCGATATCCATTATTGAGGAATAATGTTCTCCTTTTTATGTACGCTTACACGAGAGTTACCATGCATGAAGCAAACACGTTTGAAGGTCACTTGTTTCTTTATTATTTTATTATTTTCACAATAATCAAAGGTAAAAATTTTATTTGCTAGAGACCCTAGTTCACTTTACCTGGAAGGCACTTTCTTCCGTATACTGAGAAATAGGAAAGTAGGGCTTCGAATATGTTAGGTTTCACTGTTTTTTTAATTTTTCATCAATTTTTATGGACATAACTGCATACATACTTTACAGTTTTATAAGGCAATAAATCCCGAACCCAAATTATAAATAATCGCTCCCTTATTTTATTAATTTTACAGTTTCAATATTTTTCTATTTCCTACACTTTCAGTAATTCACGAAAATAGGTTAGATAAAGTCCTCTGGCCTTTTTTTCTTTCTAAGCGACGTAAAACCATAAATATCACATTTAACTAGCTTGACCATCTTCGACATATAACTTGTAACCTCATAGGGGCACATTTAAATTGCCCCATTTATAAGATTTCATTTAAATTGCCTAACGTACAGAGGAGATGACAATTAGGAAAAGATAACAGCTTTGTTTTTATATCCCTAATATGTTTCAAATTATAGAATGGAACTTCACCAGTTAAAGATATGCTACGCATTTTTAACAGAGAAATATTCTAATATACCAAAACATTGAGCTTGGCAATATTCATCACATTAAAGTCTGACAAATAAAATGAACTAAAAACAGTTATTTTAGCTAAAAGCTAAGAACATGTTTTCGTAGTGTGTTACCTTCTGATCTATAATGAGACATTCAACAGGCCAATAGGAGTGCTGTGTAACGTAGTTGTTAGAGAAATGAAATGCTCATTTATCAAGACAGATGGAAGAGTTGCGGGAAAGACTGTGCTGCAAATAAAGGACTCGTTGGCACTCTAACACGAAAAAAAATGGCCACTCCTACGTACCAACAGCGTAGTTCTCGTACTGCTCGGTTCAATTAGCACTAGTAGAGATGGGTACAAAATAGAGAAGTAGCTATTTTATCACTGCTAATTTGGCTAAATTGCTATCACTGCTATGACCAATTAAAAATAGCAGCTACTAGCTTAACTCCTATCTTTCTAAGAAATTCCGAAGGGTAATAAAAGAATCACACCAATGAAGGAAACATGTGCGGTCTGTTCCTTATCAACAGAAATAAACACGACAGTTGGCCAATACACTCGAACTGGCGAGAATGACGTCTCCGTTCAGGTTTCAAGGAGCTCAGATGATGAGGAGGAGGTTTCGTCTTTTCCCTCTTCCCTTATCTTTTACATTCTTTGATTTCTCTTCTGAAAAATAACATACTACACTCATTATGCCAACTTGACCATTTCGTGGCTAAATCTAGCTAATTTGAAATTTTATTTCTTGTGAGACTTACCCTCTCAAGTCATGTAACAAAGCTTTAGCTTTTTCTATTTTTCACGGGAAAACGACCTGTATGTTAAATTTGTTGCAAATCAATGATCGTGCATAGATGTATATAAGAAAAATAAAAGGCCTTTGTGTATGTTAAATTTTCAAATGAGTTGGCAACACTAACATCTGTGCTGCTTAAGTACGGGCATACTCACAATATTTTTGCATTGTGTCGAAGATGGTTTATGACAAAATCTCACATTTATAAAAACAATTTGAAAATGAAATTTTAAAAACGATTGGCAGTACTAACAACCTGTCCCAGTACCTAATACATATCTAAGAAAAATTTGATGTTGATCAATGGACAAACAGACAAGGAAACCTCCATTTTTATATAAAAATATATATAAATTGTTCAATAGTAAACTAATATCTGTCAGGGAATTTGCGAATATACTTTGTTAATGGAAAAGGGTAGGAATATACGTTCTTTCTCCTATGATACGTAAAGTTGTCCATGAAATGCAAAAGCTTAAGTTATAATCTTACATGGCAAAGCTAATGGATATGTAATTAGTTAATTCCATGCACAAAATGTATCTACGTTTTCCGTATAATTCCTGCAACGACACGAATTAATGACTTATAGTTTCGTATTGTCCAAATTCCATTCAGAGTCCGTATGCGTCAGCAAGAATAACGTTTGAAGAGACAATTCTTTCGCCTGATATTTTTAAACAACTTCACCTTGTGTGAAGATACATGGATTTGTGTTTCGACTTCATTGCAATTCATTTCATTGAATTAATTTTAACATACTGGTGAATATTTAACTGCATTACTATCTGAAGCATGTACTACCGCAGTATTCCTATCGATCACATTCTACATGTTACAAATTCAGAACTTCAGGAACCTTTAATAAATTCCAAGACTTCTTTCTCTCTATACATTACTGAAGAAGCTGCCAATATAAACAGGCAGAACACCAAAATTTGTTGGAGTTATCTAGTGTAAATCTTTTGTTCCATTTTCAAAATATAGATCTTAGATGATACTGGAGAAGACTGAGTAAAATTCTGGACGGTTAAAATTATAATATATATTTTATTACAATATTCAATTATTTCGAACAGCTGAAAATAAATCTTTAAAATACTAAAATTATGCGCCATCTTGAAATTTAGAAATTTATTATTGAACATTTTAAAATTAAAAACTTTGTAGAGTTTACTTAAAATTCCAAGGACTGAACACAGTATTTCTTTAAATAACAGAATGTGATACCTGAAAATTCTGAAATACTCGAAGAATTGTCTATTTATTAGCTAATCATGAAACTTCAACCGATTCTGAAATCTATGTGCAATTCAATTTCTTTAAGACATTAATTAACATATTTTCCAAAAAGAAGAAGAAGAAAATCATCAGTTATTTTATCGTAATCCTAAAGAGGTTAGCTAAGTGTAATCGTAAACTAAAATGTTGTTAGTATTAGTAATTGTGCGTTCAAATTAGACGTTTTAATATACAGTGATTACTATGTTTATGCAATTAGTAAAATGAGACATTTACCTTTCGAATATAGATCTATCCTTTCTAGCAGATTCTGGAAGAGCGTGAAACGTTGTGTTGAGAAACACATTCTGTACACACCCCAACATTGCTCATAGCTTCACTCACAGATGAAATAGTCATATCTTCTCAACTAGAATGAAAGAGAGAGAAATATTCATGTAAATCCTTATTTCTCTGTAATACAACAAATATTAGAGAACTATTGCAAAAATCGTTGTTCGATTACAATGTATTTAATTGATTTATACAAACACTAAGATTAAAATAAAAACTAAATTCATACTCTTTTAAATTTATAAAGAACTGTCATCATTTTATCCTTTGCTATTCCTTCCTTTACTTTTTTACACAAATTTGAATCGAAAAATTAAAAGAACGTTCGCTCCTTATATGATTAGATTGATTTCAAAGCGCAACCCCAAGTTCTAAATTCGGAAAGATAACTGGCCTGAGTTAACATTGCCTGAAAATAATAAATAGATTTGATTCAATTCAAGGAAAAAAAAAGATGCATTTGAAAAATTGTATCTACCAGGGACACTGGTTGATGAATCGTTGCCGTGTGATCATGAATTTAAATTTAATTAATATACGTTGAGTGGGGTTGTTTTCAATCATCCTTTACAAAAATCTGTAGATCCTATCCTTAGAAACCTACATACGTTTTCTGGATGTTAATAATAATTGAAGTAAACTAAAGGTGTTTGCAATGACACGTAAATAATGGTGAATATTAAACATTACAGAAATATGTTTTTTTTTTCAATAACAACTTAAGCTTTCAAAGTAGTAAGATATATATAATTTTAAGTCTCATGTTTATGAAATCAGTGTAATATGTAGTTCGAAAAACTATCGTTCAGAGATGTGTGAGTGAATTGATTGACTAAATCCTTAGAATTTTTAATCTGGAAGAATAGTAAGAACAGGTCCTTCCTTTATTACCTAAGAGAAAACCTATAATGGTAACAAAGAACCGTAAAAAACGGTTTCCTAAATTTGACCAAAGAAGTTCTTATATCTGCACTGAGAAACACTTTCCATATACGTATATCTCATTTCTAAATAAATCTGTTTTTCGGTGCACATATGAGAACATTTTACTCAATTTTAAGAAACAATTATTAACTCTTAGAAGTAACTATAAAGAAAATAGCATATATTACCGGTACCACAAAGAAAAAGATTCTCTTATGGTGTACCTAACACGGATGAAGACACTACTATACGATATATTTTTATACGATATTTGGTATTACAATATGAGGTATGTGAAATTATTTTAAATTTTCCTAATAAATAGAAAAGTTTTTATTTTATTTTTGGTCGCCTTCTTAAAAATCTTAAAACATACCATACTGCAAACGTTAGAGACACAACTTCATTTGATTGAGTGTTTGGTTCATTATATGAGGAATATATACATATAGCATTTGTGCAACCTTTATGGTTTATCTTATTTTGATGTGAGGGACCTCGTTAGATACGTATTCAATTCTGTTAGTGTGTTTTCTGTCATCCCATCACATCGTTAACCTTGCATCAATATATTCTCTTCTCAACTGACTGTAGTTTATTTTGTGGTGCGTTTGCTTCGTATTAAAGAGGTCCTGGGTTGATATCACCGGCCGGTCATTATGAATGAAGTGTAGAATTAATTTTTCTCAATCACACAATGCAAATAACGGTTTTGATTCTTGAACTTACGCCATGATTACTTCTTCTCGCATCGTTTCCACTATCCTGAAATGATCTGGGCCACAGATGCCTAAAATCTATCAATGGAATTCAAATTGAGAATATGCTCTTCAGAACAGTACAAAACTTAGTTTTAGAATATAGACTACTTAATAATCGTTGATTGTAAGAACTGCCTTCGTAATGGAAGCTTGGCGGCTAGAACTTAGATCTTTTTCTTCCATCCCCTTTAAGAGCTTACTGGAAAGCTATAGCTCAATTGTAATTAAAAAATTTTAAGCCAAGAAAATAAAATGCATACATTTGGCGAGTCTTGAGAAAGGAAATAATCACTTTACTTACAGCCTTGTAAAAGCCCTGGTCATAAAACAGGTTCTAGCGATTAGTCACAACTGTCGGAGAGAACTTTGTAATCTAAATAAAGTTTCATACGTGTTAAGCAAGTACAATGCGGGATATGTCCTTCTAATGCGTTACACACAAACAATAGCGGAATATGAAAGCATGTAGTTTTACTTAGTTGCGTGTGACGTCTTAAAAGTGGAATATAAAAGCTTAAAAGCTAGGAAGTTAGATAGGAATATTATATACATTATTCTTTATTGTGTCACGTTAAATAATTCTTCCATCAAGCCTATGTAGCATGCCTTTATTCCTTTGACGAAAGCAAGAAAATGTATCATTTGGTCAATATTTATCTTTCACTAAATCATATTATGATAAAATAACGAGACAATAACAATCTGTGAAACACAATGGTGAGGTAAACACAGTAAAACAAATTCTGTGTTTCGTTTTCGTGTAAGTAGGGAATGGTATTGGACTCAATTTTCTTAGACATTGTACCTTAGCTTTAGGCTCCGTCTACTTAAGTCAAAGTGGCTTCATATTACTACTTTGCCCACCCTTCTTTCTACCAACTACTTTCAGCTCCGAAACTGGACTCTAGAGGTGTCTAAGTTGTCGTTGGTAAGGATTTGTAGAGACGAATTAAAAGCCGTAGATGTCATATCCATTCATCAGTCCGTCGTCAACCTTTCACTTAGGAACGACTAACTCAGGTACTATAGCTACGAAAGTGTAGGAGTTGTCGCTGGAAGGTATTACAGAGATAAGGGCAAAGACGCATGTATCATAGATCATTTTTGTCCGCCTGCCCGTCAAAAGCTTTCAAGTAACGAACTACTAACTCAGAAGTTACAAGAGCTACAAAAGTGTTCGAGGGGTCATTCGAAAAATCCCAGAAAAACTTCTCCAACGCGACAAATATCCCGGACGCTCGCTGCACAGTGTGGGTAGTTAGTGTAGCATATGAGCACAATTCTCCTATAGGGGTCCACTTCACCTATTTAATTCTGAATCCAACGCAGTCAACATGATTGGCCTGACGAAAACCATAAAAAGATTCGTACCAATGTCTGTCAGTCTATAAGAATAAAATTAGTCAAATTCGATCTGACGTAAACGGCTCGAGAGCCTAGTCGAGTAGGCAAACCAAATGGAATTCTGTGCACTGAACTAATTGAATAGTATATTTTAAAAATGGCATCAGTCCACAATTGAAAACCTGAATTGAAAAATATCCCAAGTCCACCGGAACATATTTTTCAGGAGGAACGAGAAACATTTCAAGGTTTTCGTTTATTATCCTATTCAGCAGAAATTATTTTCTTTAAAAAAATGATGTCTGTGGTGGTATTAGGATGCAATACTTATGCAAGTGAATAGCCCTTAGCACATAGATACCGACGAACAGAAAAGTGAAAATACGAAATAAAGTGGACTTTTAAGATGTTTTTCAATTCAGGTCTTTAATTTGGTCATTTTTCAGTTTCTCAGTGTTTCAGAAAGTACAGTTATAGCTGCAGGTATTGGTATGACTACTAACTAACTAACTGTATGGCTTATGGAACTCACAAGTTCATCACCGCAGTAACAAATGTTCGTCATTGGATTCTATCCTAGACAACATGAAGCCAATTTTCATCACGAACACCTACTTCTCGAAGATCTCTTCTAATATTGTCCTCCCAACCACGTCTCGGTCTTCCCAATGGCCTTCTTCCATTCGACCTTCCAACCAGGATAGAATATAATATTTGTTTTCCCCCCACCCGAGTTACATGGCCTGCCCACCTTAGTCGTCGCGATTTCATTATTGTTACATTTTATGAATCGTACAGTAAGTAGAGTTCATTATGCAATCTCCTCCACTCTCCAGTCTAGTGATGGCCACTTTTTCGAAAAAAGTGTTTTTCGATTTTCGAAACTAGAGTTTTTCAATTTTTCGTTTTTTCGAAAAAAAAATCGTTTCCGGAATTTTTCGCTTTTCGAAAAAAAAACAACGCTTTTCGTTTTTTTTTTAAAAATTCGCATCGTCTTTTTCGTTTCCGAAAAATTCTTTTTTCAAAAAAAAAAAAAAAACTTTTTCGGAAATTGTGGCCATTCCTATTATAAAGCTCTTATAAGTTACAACAGAAAACAGTCTATTAAATTCGTTTTTATATAATAATAGTTTTCTTGTTTTTTTCTACATTTGGCCTTTTAGGAACTTTCATCCCCTCCCCATTGTCCGATTTTCTTTCCAAACGAACTTGGCCTGTAATTTGAACCAATGAACAATATGTGAAAGTTTCATATGAATCGGTTCACGCGTTCGGCAGTTATCGTGAGACACACACAGAGACAACACAAATGCCGAGCCTCACTTCGCTCGGTCAATTACTAGTATTAAGGTTAATGTAAAGCAACGATCTCCAACAAAAGATGACAGCACTAGCACCGAATATATGTCTATTGTATTTTTATCGTTGCACGAAATTTCAATGCTGCTTCTTGAAATTCAAACCTAGAGAGTTCTAACTTTCAGGGAAGAAAGTTCATAACCAATTCAAGAGTTCGATCAATACCGATTTTTAATTTTCTTTTTTGTTTTTTTGTTGAAAGAGCCTCATTGTTATACGTTTTGATGTTCACAACAACAATCAAGTGATTTCAACAACGAAGAAAAACGAAAATAAAATATCGGCATTGATAGAACTCTTGAATTGGTTATGAACTTTGTTCCCTCAAAGTTAGAACTCTCTAGGCTTGAATTTGTGGAAGCAGCACTGAAATTTCATGCAACGATAGAAATGCATTAGACATATATGGAGGTAGTGCTGCCATCTTTTATTGGAGATCGTTGCTTTACATTAACCTTAAGGGCCTTCGAACAGTAGACCTCGCGATAAACCTGTCAAAGTTTCATTCGGATTCACCAGTATGCATTTTTAGAACACCCCTTTTACATTTTCTCGCTACACCCTTGTCCGAATTACTCCCAGCCCACTGCCTCGGAACCAATAACCCGAAATCTCGGAAGTATGTTTGCACATTTATAAAGCTCTTGTAACTGAAAAGAGTTCATTAAAATCGTTTTTCATTGTAGTTTTCTTCATTTTTGCTCTTTTAAGGGAGCGTTTCACCCCCTCCCTCTGGTCCGATTTTCATCCCCAACGAACCTGACCTGTCATTTGATCCAATAAACAATCTGTGAAAGTTTCATTCGAATCGGTTCACGCATTCGGCAGTTATCACGACTCGCGAGACACACACATATACATACATACATACATACACACATATACATACACGCACACACCTACACACACAACATACAAATGCCAAACGTCTCAACTAAAAGACCTTAGCTGACGCTCGGTCAATTATATAAGAAGTACTGAAGAGTTGATGTAAAAATAAAAAAAATCCCTTTCGGTAGGCCTACAGGCTGAGGTAGATCTGGAAGTTTTACTTTTATTTTCAAAAATTCAAATCTCGCCATATATGAGAGCTATCGAGAAACTATTTATTGATTTGTAGATTATTCATCAAGAGCTGTTCAACGATACCCCACAAAAAAAAAAAAAAACACACACACACCTATATATATATATATATATACTCGCTTTGTTTAGCTGGGAGCGCTGCGCCTAGACCCCCGTAGGGGGTTCGCTCCCAACTTCAGTGCTTTTGAGAATATGCGCCTCCTTTATCTTAACCAAAATCCCCCTGCAGCACTACACCACCATGGTATCCATCTGCTCCCTCCCTCCCACGGGGGGCAGCGCCCCCAAAATGGAAGGTTTGCCCCATTTATTGTAACCTACTCTTGGTCATACACCCTCAAAGAAAATTCCGTTTCTCTACCTTCAATGATTTGGAAATTGGGTTTTTAAATCCAACTTGACGACTTTTTGAAAGTTTTCTTATATTGTCACGACCTACTTGTGATGGTACAATTTCAAGTAAAATTTCATTTATCCAGCTCAAACGGTGTGCAAAATGGGATTTTGGGCGGTCATTTTGGATCCAGGATGGCGACTTTTCCCAAATGCTGTAATATTTCCCTAAACTACTCATCATAATGCACCTTTATGCCAAATTTCGTATCTCTAGCTCAAACGGCGTGGAAAATGTTTTTAGGTCCGCCATTTTGGATCAAAGATGGCGTCTTTGCATAAATCATGTAATATTTTAGTAACATACAAATGACAATGTATAGTGTTACCAAATTTGATATTTCTAGCTGCAGCCCTTTAGGCTGTGTTTTCTATACAACAATGGGTTCGGCGGCCATTTCGAATCCAAGGTGGCGACTTATTCAACATTTCGTAATATTTTCTTGAACTACTAGTGACAATACACCTTTATGTCAAATTTCGTATCTCTAGCTCAAACGGTATGAAAAATAGATTTCTTACTTGCACCATTTTGGATCCAAGATGTCGTCTTTGAACTCATTAGGTAACATTTTCGTAATCAAAAAGTGATGTTGTACCTTTATGCCAAATTTGATTTCAATAGCCCTAGCGGTTTAATCTGTGTATTCTATACAACAATGGGTTCGGCGGCATTTTTGGATCCAAGATGGCTACCGATTTTGCTCATTAACGAACTTAACCGAGCTATTAAGCCTAGAAACAAGATATAAAAATTTGGTTCAAATATCTTCAATATATATATATATATATATATATATATATATATATATACAATAAATACATACTTTCATATCGTACCGATCGCAATAGGTATATATTTTTCTTCGAAATCTAAATAAAAATTAAATTTTACGAAATAAATTCATAAGTTCTAGAAAAATAAACAAACAAACCATTTATCCAGTGATACATCTATTGCAAGCTGTAACATTTTATCTCTTAGCTTTGTTTCTTTGGCTGTACTATGTGTGGATTTTCTTCAATAACATCTTTTCACACTTGCTGTCGGGATGTAGATACTCGTAATAACACCTATGTGGCGTGCTCTTAAGTGGTATCACAAACCAGTCGTTGTACCTCTGTTGTGGATTAGGCCTACTGTGTCACAGTAATTGCACTTTGAACCAGTGGCGGCTCGTGGTCTATACTTCAGGTGGTGCACAAAATATTACAGCACCTTTTGCATTATAATAATAATAATAATAATAATAATAATAATAATAATAATAATAAT
>JAGDQP010009092.1:31236-42483 GCA_022664845.1 Lepisma saccharinum
TCAATCAATTGACCTCGAGAGAAGAAAAATAGTTGCGAGAAATTATTTCTGAAGTGGAAATTGAAAACACTATCCACATTGACAAGGGTGCGGGAATTTTACACGCGGGAAACTGTGTGTGTATGCTATCTAGTGCAATTCGTTAAGTTCGGTTGCCCAAAATTTGCTACATATAGAGCCTTATGGAGGCAACGATCATCCTTGTACCCTCTTCTCCACCCGCTGAGAAGCCTCATCGTTCTCGGTTGTCAACCTGAAGAAAACAGAAAGCAAATGAAGTGCTGCTTGTGACCAGTCAGAACTGAGGGCGCGCGTTCTCTCTCTCTCTCTGTTATGTGAGCGTTCACTGAGTTAAAGAATGATGAGAATAAGAAGCAAGATGGTTTGTAACACTTGAGGAATAGAAATATTAGAGGGTAATTTGCACAACCGAACAAACTTAAATAAGAGAGCCGCCGCTGCTTTGAACTGCCTTTGTCGCGAGTAAAGTGTTCCCATATTCAGCCCATGTTCAGCGGTAAATGAGAACGATGTAGGTTTCACGAAACAGAGTTTACAATCACATTGAGACAAACAGATTTCGGGGAATACTTGAATTCTCTTACGCCGTAACCAATGTACGTACATATTGAAAGTAGTTCGGGACTTTCCCTAACTTCAATCCTTCTTTCATATTTCTTAAAACAGCACACGTATAAGAAAAAAAAAACTGTAACATTAATTAATAACCAATGCGACTACTGCAACTGACTGTTAAATAAGCAAAAACTGCTGACATTCAGCTTCAGCCTACTTAGAACTAAAGTTAATTTTATATGTATAACTACAGAGAAACATTAGTTATATCAAAGTACCGTGAGCTACTTAACTGTATTAAAATAAATATTTTATTCGTGGATCTTTTTGTTAGGTCAAGAGTTCTTTTCCTTTTTCGTCTTTCGACAATTTCTAGTTCTTCCTGTATTTTTTTTTTTATTTCCGTCTTCGAAATGATTCGTTTTGCTTCTTTCCATATTTTTCGTTTTTCAAAAAAAATATGTTTTGTTTTTCGAAAATGTTTCGTTTTTCGAAAACAAATCCGTTTCTCGTTTTTCGAAAAAAAATTCGCATCGTCTTTCTCGTTTTGGAAAAATTATTTAAAAAAAAAAAACTTTTTCGAAAAATTATGGCTATCCCTACTCCAGTCATCTTGTTCCGTTTCGGTTCATATATCTTTCTCAAAATCTTATTTACAAACACACGTAATTTATGCTCATCTGCTAGGGTTGTACTCCAACTTTCGCAACCGTAAAGAATTACCGGCAGAATAACCGTTCTGTATATTTTAACCCACATAGCAGAGTACGTCCCTGGGACGTCCCATTTAGATCCCATTACCGTCAGAATGGTCCTGCTCCCATAGCGATGTCCTAAGGACGTCCGTGCGATAACTCTGTGGGCAATACAAACAGTTCATCCCGTATGGAGGTCCCCTGGATGTCCCCCGGAAGGCCGTGAGGGATTACCTACCTGGAATTTCTATAAATTAAATCAACCTTACTATTATTATTATTTAATTAATTATAACTATACGAAGGATATGCCTTCGTATAGTTATACGAAGGATTAGTTATAACTATACGTCCCATGGATGTAAACGGGACTTAAACAGGGCGTCCTATGGACGTCCCGATATCCTGCCAGAAGATCCGTCAGATATCCCTGGGACGTCATTTTGCTATGTGGGTAATTTTAATTTCCTTGATATTAATCGCGATGTTAGAAGTTTTGGGACTGAATAGAAACATACGTTCCCCGATACTAAGCGACTTTTTATTTCTTCCGTGACCTCATTTGTGCTTGTTACGTATGCTTCCAAGTATTTAAATTTGTTTACTTTCTCTATGACCTCATCCCTAATTCTTATGTTTTTAATTCCCTGTGCTTCGGCTTGTTATCATGTATTTTGTTTTCTCTATGTTTACCTGTAGACCTATCTCATCGCACGCTTCTACTAAGACATCGGTGTTGCTTTGTAGCGCATCTATATCGTCCCCTATTAAATCTACATCATCCGCGTATACGAACAGTTGATTCAAACCATTCAATGATAGTCCCTTTTTGTCCCCTTTAATTTTTAAAATCGCATATTCTAACGCGAAGTTAAACAGTAGTGGTGACAGGGCATCACCTTGTTTCAAACCGTTGCGAATCTTGAAACTATCTGACAAATTATTGCATATGGGTACTCTGATTATGGAATCGCTGATACACAACTTCACTAGTTTAACCAATTTCTTCGAAATTCCATTATTATGACAATGAAATGAAAAAATCTTAAATACTTTGTGAATTGCATCCGTCAAGGACTCACATATAAGCTTATTCATTAAGAGAAGTTTTCATCAAGTGCAATTGGATTAAGGATTTGGAAAAAATAAATTATTATGTGCCTGATGAGTGATTAGAATACTATGTTAATATTTTGAAATTACCTCTAAACAATGGGAATCAAGATGATAAGTAAACGTACTGTCAGATCATGATTTTTCTTTCACTGATAAATCAGTGCAATAAAAAGAATTTAATTGATAATGGATGCAGTCAACAATATGTTAGTTTAGAAAGAGAAATGAGTGTCATATGAAACAATATGCATGGAAAATTAAAGGAAATAAGTACAGTTTCTGTACATTTTTCAATTGTTTATAAAAGAGTCACATTTACTGACCAATAACATATTTCAATACCGATACAATCTCATGACCCAAAATCAGGTTTGAACCACTGAATTTGCTAATTAATCTCACTATGATCACATGAATGAAACATAATTGTGTGTTTAGAATGATTCTTGAACACACTCTTAAATCTTCCATTACTAACTCGCTGATGGTTCTCGTTTGTGTCAAATTCTAATAACTTGTTTCTCACTTGATTTCTTTGGTGTTCATAGTCACGGGTTCATTGAACGCAGTAGTTCACAGCCCACTTTACCAAATAATGTAGGTTCCGTCCTCTGAAGATCAAAAGCTTATTTAGGGCGTTAATAATCAGGTAGTCTATCAATTTAGTTGCACGCAATTTTATTTTTGAAAACCACTTCTATAATTTACATTAAGTTTCACGATTGTTACACAGTACTTTTAAAGAAGCCAAAGTAGCCAGTGAAAATGTGGAAATGTCAGAAGCTTTGGAATTTAAATACACTGTTCGCCAATAAAATGCATCATGAAGAAGGATAGAAGATAGCAGTGCCAAATCTGGTAAGTAGATGAGGTAAGCTGCAAGTAGCAAATGATTCAACTTAACGCTCTGTGCGATGCGTGACAACGTGGTGACAGCGCAACAGAACAGCTGAAGGTCAGCTGCCTGTGGGTTCACAATGCACGGCGCTAAGAAAGGTTGCAACATGGCGAAGAATAGACAGGATGAGCTCTTAGATTTCTTCCGGGGTATGACAAGTCGTGAGTCTTCGATACGTTGCTGCAGTTCATCAACTGTAGCTGGGGGACGTCGCTGAGAGGCGTTGTCCAATTATGAATCAGACGTGATTCGTTGGCGAAATATCAGAGGAACGCGCCGGACAAGGAAGCAGGGAACATTGTGTGCAGACAAGAAAACTAGGACGTCGCGTGTCACATGCACACGTGCGTTATCCTGCTAGAGTGGCACTAAAGGGACAACAACAGGGTCCAGCACATTGTCGATGTACTGTTGGCTGGTCGAAAACCTTTCTACAGTAGAAGACCGTTGTATTGAAAAATGGCAACATTGCCCAGATGGTTGACTTCGCGGGTATCATGGCGTGTGTTTAAATAATTTTGTATTCGGTACATCCAAATTATCGCTGATATATATTTTTTAAATGTTAGTCTAATGATGTTGAAGACTTAAGTAGAAAAGAATCAATTGTTGGTATGTAAAATACGAAAAAAGTGTAAATAAGATATTATGTAATGAGATGAGCTATGAAAGAGGACCATGTGTTAGCCTTACCATTTCTTTCTGATGTAGAAATATGGTTTCGTATATATTTATGTTGTAAACTTTGATATGTAGAGGTATAAGCAATTAAGTCTACTATTTACGTGGGTAGCTTTAATTTTACGAGGCGTAAGTCTGTAAATTTACGATGCGCATTCATAGGAGAAATAAATAACTTTACGTGCTTTGTAAAATAGGTCGAATTGAATTTTCATGTCCTTTATGTAAGAAATATTAAAGTATTTTGAGACGAGAAATTAACACTATATTGTATAGTCTACAAGGAACTTTCCTGTAAAAGTTCCATTTGAAGTATGTCTCGTGAATTCTACCCGAAAGGGCTAACAGTGGGCGTTCTTACAGCTTATTCCAAATTTTAGCTGATCTTCATTTCTAGACGATATCGTAGTATATAATTCCTGTGAAAATCTCCCGAACATCGCTACGACTGATACGTGAAGGTTCTATGATACTGGCCCCTCTAAATGAATTCAGCAATATAAAGTTTGAGAAAGGTTCTTTTTACATACGTAGGTAGCGTGATAGAAAAATCAATGTTGTGTAATAAATGTCTAAATAAGGTAATAAATACATATGTAAAGAGTTGAGTTAGTAACTATAATAATACGTAGGCAGAACAGCGATCTAGAACCTTCTCGTAGTCCAAATGTTACAAAACAAGGTAAGTGTACCGATTATGATCCGGGTCTCCAAGTTCTTCTGCAGGTTTCTGTTGGTGCTACTTGATGTTACTGTAAAATATGTCGTCATGACAATTGGAAATATTTTTGCGTGACTAAGCTGTTTGCGAGCGGCATGAGCGGCAGCAGCTTCAGTTGGAGTGGCGTATTGAACAAGAAAATAATTTACTGATATTTTAGAAAGGCAAGTAATGTTTCGTTTCAGTATCTATTTTTGAAAACCTAATCAGTATAATGCATGGATAATGTAGCTATGTGGGCATACGTGAACATAAAATGTGTGTAACACAATGCATTGCAGAGAGTAAATGTGTCAATAGTACGCAATATGGCCCACCAGACACGATGAGCCATATTGGGCAAAATGCAGTCATAACTGTTTAAAATGGCAGAGTTGGGCATTTGAAATGTTTGTACTGAACACTCATCATCATAATATTTAGCAATTAAAAAGAAGATCAGGAAAGGTATTACGGAAGCTATCAATATCAAAACAAAGAATAAGAAGATTAAAACCGAAACAAATGAAGTGTCATCACGTTTAAAGCGGCCAGAATTTTAGTAGCTTGCTTCTACTAGTCCTTAATGACAAAAATCAACAAAGTCAAGATGGACCATATTCGGGCCACCTACCTTAGATGGAAATCCAGCGAGACTGTGCCATTTTTATAGCTTCACGGTTTCTTTACATTTTCTATCTTCAGATTCAGTATGCTACGTTCATTGAATTTAGATTGCATTAGATATAAAAAGGAGTGCAATGGCCGTCAAGAGATTACAGTGGAGTAGCTCCCACGATAAAACATACGTAATAATTACGAAAGAAAATAGTAAATACTGAAAAAAAGTGCGACTGTTAGCAGATGTTTCCAAAATGCCATCAATTTGAAGAACTATTTCCTTTATGGTCAATTTCATAATTCTGAACCTTCTAAACAAATCAACATCATCCCAATTTTGCAAAATAGTTTAGACGTCTCCAGACTGTTGGAATGTAAGCATTCTAATTTAAGTATTTAAAAAATATTTTATCATCCTCCTCGTACGAAGAGAATGAATCCGTAATAACTTGCAACATATTTTAAACCCAACAGTTTGCGTGCAGTTTATTAGAATCCATTCATAAGTTCTCATCCCAGTCATAGTTAACACACCAGACGACGTACTATATCAACTGGCAGACTTCACATGATGCTGCGTTGCCACATAGTACCATTTCTCTTACTGCAGAAAGCTCTGGCTGGTCCCATGTCCGTCAATGTGTAGGAGACATAAGCAGGCACGGAATCCACTGTAGCTACACACCATAACAGCCGATGCCAGACTGACTTAGCGATGTAAACCATAGGCGTCGCCCAGCCTAGTGCCACGGTACAGCCAAATACGGATGCGGCCATCATGATGATGCAGACAGGAGCGGAATTTGTCCGAAAATAAGATGTCCTGCCATTCCGCTTTCCATGCACGTGATTCGCGACACCATTTTATTCGCTCATACCTATGTTGTGCAGTCAGAGGAAGCCGCAACAATTGGCGCCGTGAAATTATGCCATTCTCTGCCAGAAGGCGTAGAACTGTTCGTGGGTGTCCTGAGCGACTTCTGCAAGTGCGTGCGTCAATATTCGACATGTGGCTGTTCGATCAGCCAGAGCCACACGCACAAGCCATCTGTGCTGGCCCCTCTAGTGTGACGCAGTCTTGAGATCCGGCTTGTCATTGCGTAGCGCCTTCGTGGTGCTCTGAGACCATATGTGCTGCACTGTGGACGCAGTCTGTCAAATGCGTACACTAATGTGACAGTACGAGAAACCATATTCGCAATATGCCAAGATTCTTTTGCGACCAAAGGTGGAAACCTGCTGGCGAGGTTGTCACATTCGACGATGAGGTATCTTTCTACCACATATACCCATTCACGTCACAAGAGTCGTCTACCAGTGCACCGTGGTTCTCTGGCCTGCCTCCGATTGCTGGTCCTCGATGGCATAATCGGAGCCTTTGATTCATCATGGAGTTATCGTGCTACTCAGTTGTTCATATTCCCAAACTCTACATATTCTGTATAGTTTGGTTGAATCCAATGTCTCCTTCTTGGTGTTGTATTTCAATGGCAAGCTGCACAATTAACCAATTAATTATCGTATTTTAGTAAGCAATTATATGTTTACAAGTATCCTTAGAAGTTCTTAGTGTTAATAATTATGGTGTGTGTTTGGGGGGGGGGTATACTCCTGAGATTCTTTAACATAACATGATTATCATGTATATGTAATTAGAAGAAGGATAAATCTACCTTTCGAGAATGGATCTGCTCTTCCTAGCAGTCTCTGGAAGAGCGTGATACGTTGTGTCCAGAAGCACATTCTGGGCACATCCCAACATTGTACATAGCCTCACTCACATATAGAATGATTGTAACACATCAGCTAAAAAAAGAGAGATAAATATTTACGTAAGTCTATATTACCCCAAAGTTTAAAAAGTTCAAACCCCTTTAAAAATTAGCACGTGACAAATCACTGTAACCTCGCTTAAATACGAATAACCGATGTCATTCTCCCTCAGATTGATTTATGTTGGACAGGAGACTTAACTATGTCTTACATTTATCTGCTCATCACTTATATTGTACACGAGTGCTCTTCACTTATATCGTATATACATGCATTGGTGAAATCTTTGTTTAATTAATCTCATTCGATACGAAGCCGAGAAGTGCACGCTATTTGGGATGTTTGTAATTTAATTTGAAATATTGGGTTTGAATTTAACCTGGTTCCTAACACTTTAGAATACAGACAGAAGAATTCGGCTCCTAGGGGAACACCTCCCTGTATGAGTTAATGATTCAGGAATGTATACCAGTCCAAACCTATAGTCTTACCCGGGACATACCAAACTGATTAGATCTCTAAATGATCAGAGATCTTAGCGCGCTCGCTTTCTGTGCGCGTGGTCACTGGTTCAATTCCAGCCGAGACCCATTGAACGGATTCGTTCGGAGCCTACTTTACTTCAAAGACTCTAGGTCGCATCCTTAGAAACCTCACCAGCTCGTTTAGGACGTTAACAATAATTCACTTACTGACGCAATACGGTTTCTTGATAGCTTATCTACGTGTTAAGCTGCATACTTTAAAAAAAGAACGCCCCACACTTACTAGAAGATGCAAAGTAGTTAACCCATGAAATAATATAAAACAATGTAAAATTATTTTTATACAATTTTTAATGCTTATAGATCCACACTATCTTCATCGGAATAAATTGATGAGCTTAGGCATGATAACCCATTACAATGCTCACACATCGGAGAACATACCAAGTTGGCTTTTCTGCATTTATAGTAATTGTCCCAACCTTTATTGCAAGCACAAGATAGTTGATGTAACAGATCATCTTAAACAAATTGTTTTGGATGTTATAACTGGTTTCAGTGTTCTATTGAAACTTCCATTGTTTTTATAGTTTCATTATTCCATCCCCACTGTTTGCTGTGAGTTTGTCAGTTCTCCTGTATATAAAGCAAGAAATCAGAGGTTTTAAAGAAAAAGACTACTTCTTTCACATATTTTCTTAAATTTGATATAAATACTTCGGTTTCACATAAATATGAAGAGAACCAGTATTGTAGCCCATTCTGTTACAAATAAAACAAGAAAAAGTTGAACTTGATCCGATAATTAGTAACTGAGATAATGGCTGTGCCGTAAATATTGGTATTTTGAACATTGAGGGGCGCTGGGGGCGCAAGCTCCAAGGAGATTTTTGGGGACTGTTTTGAAGATCTTGCTCTGGTAGTAGACTATCAATGGAGTAAAATTCAGCGTTACTCTGAATTATTTCCGATTCAAAACCTTTATTGCCTAGGCTACAGGTTTTGTGCTTGAACTTTCTGTATTTGAGTTAAAAGATGAATAAATTATAAAAAGTTTCATCCTCCGTTCGCAGGAACTTATTCCAAGCTATTAGAAAGTTGTTTTTAATAGTTGTTTAGTGATGCTTTATCCCCGAACTTCTTAACATGAGAGTTTTTGTAGTCGATTGTTTGCGGTGGAAGACACTTTCATATATATTACTATACTGTATGTTGATAATATGAGTAATTCCCTTGTAAACAAGAGGAACCGACAGGCAGTTAGCAACACTCCAGTACAGGCGTACCCTCCTGTTCAGTGTTTGCCGATGATTTCATATGTTATATGTAATGTCAGGTGTCCCTCAAGGAAGTTCCTTAGGGGCAGTTTCCTTTTCCCTCTTCATTGATGACTTATGTGAACAGATAGATAATTCTTGCTCGGTACTTCTTTACGCTGATGACTGCAAAATTTTTAAGACAATTAAATCTACAGAAGATACTTTCTTCCTTCAAGCCGTTATAGATTCTGTTGAAATGTTGTGCAATAATTGGTTACTGAAAGACAATCCTTGCAAATCTGCTGCAATGCGTTTCTCACTGATAACCCATAACACAAAATGTACATACACATTATCCTCATCTATACCATGGGTAGACCATTACATAGACCTGGGTATCATATTTGATGAAAAACTCAATTTTACTCCTCATATTGAATTCGTAACTTCTAAAGCACTCAAACTTCTTGGACTTCTCTACAGGTTTACCGATATTAAAGATTTCAGAGCTCTTCAGTCATATTTTCTCACTTGTTTACTTCCTACTATTGAATACTGTTTATCTATCTGGTCTATGGCTTGTGAAACCAATTTATCTAAATTGAACAAAGTCCAAAATTTCTTTATCCGCGTTGTACAACACAGGGTACCCAACCTCCAACACAAATCTAACGTAGACATTTTGAATTCTCTTGACTTAAAAACATAGACACACGAAGAAAACTAAATGACTTAAAATTTCTTTATAAAATAATGCAAGGCACACTGAAGACCAACGACCTTCTTCCACTTTTTAACCTAAGAGTACCCAGACAAAATTCTCGTTCACAACATAATTTCTACCTCTCAAAAGCGAGATTGTGTTTGGTCCAGCGATCTCTTGTATATAGATTATCACATTTTTACAATACTCTTCCTTTGCCACCAGATTTCGGCTTCAGTAAAAGTAAATTTCTAAAGGCTTGTTATATCGATCTAGAATGAATGAATGAAAAAAAAGTATTGTTTTTTATTGCATAAGTCTTTGTTGTAATATTATTTTTATTATTGTTGTTATTGTTTAATGTTTGTTACAAGAACGGTGTAAAATGGCGTTTGCTGTATCCGTGCTAACTTCTAATAAATAAACAAATAAATATGTGTTGGTAACATATGTGTAATTCCATTGCAAATAATCAAAACATACTTAAAATACAAATACCCTAGCTATGTACCCTCTCTTTAATGTTTGCCGATGGAAGTAGCTTTCATATGTAATAATATATGTTGATAATATGCGTAATTCCTTTGTAAATAAATAGTAACTGACAGGTTACAGAAATACCTAGTGCAGGTGAGCCCCCTTGTTTGTTTTCAATTTGAATTTTATTTATAGTTTTTAAGAATCAAAGGCGCAGACTGCGATAGGGGAGGGGAAAAGTTGCCGGAAGATGCAGGCCAGGACTCAAGTTGAAAGTACCATCTCGGCATTTTCCTGGTGTGACTGAGGTAAATTCCTGAAATATCTCAGACGAGACCCTCGACCATTGGGTTTGGACCACAACCTCTGGATAGCTAAAGTAAAGCTCTTCCACTAAACCATGTCCGCTCGGTCACCGGTTTGATAAACCTTTGGTAAACTTTTTTTATATGGGCCAGTCGAGCAACTTTGAACTTCAACCCGTCAGGATTCGGTTTTAGCTGTTAAAATCCCCACACATGCCCCTGCCGGGACTCCAACCCGAGCCCTTCGAGCCGATAGCGTACCGCCGCAGACCGCTCGGCACACGGCCGTCTCACCGGTTTGATGTTTACCAATGGAAAAGATTTATAATCATCTTGATAATTATTGATCGTTCTTGTTTGTAAATTACAGAACCCGTCAGGGGGTACAAATGCACTAGAGTATTAAAATCGCGATGCAGTAACACACTAGGCTATCACTACCAGGGGATAGAAATATACTAGCGTATTTGTACCGTAAAGTAATGACGAATACCGCTGTATTTGCAAGAAAACATTGTTATTGATAAATGCGTTCCGATGAAGAAATGCACAGTGTTAGCGTTCAAAACGACAGTGAATAAAAGCGAAAGGGGGAAAGAGAAGAAAGAAAATTTCATTAAAAATGTAACTTCTGCACCAGAGTGGGTCATTTTAAGATATGGCATAAAATCCTTGTTTCGCTTGCCGGTGAAAGGAAGACACTTTTATATGTATTAATATAATGTTGATAGTATCATTATTCCCTCTATAAATAGTAGAGGCTGACAGAAGAGTACAAATATCCTTGTGTATGTGTGCGCCCCTAGACCCTGTTTGATGTTTCCCGATGGAAGAGACTCATAGTTATCGTGATGATTGTTGATGGTCCCTGTCTGTAAATTATAGAAGCTGATATTAGGTACATTATTGCATTTGTAACGCGGGTTACAAATGAACAAGAGCTTTTTTACCAGGGTAT
>JAGDQP010009092.1:42583-60554 GCA_022664845.1 Lepisma saccharinum
ATGTTCAAGTGATTTAAGTACTGCTGCCAAGGAAACCGAATCGAAAGGTTTTTCAAAATCTATGAATCCCAAACATAGTGAAAGTTCATATTCAATAGCATAGATGTCATAATAATCTAGATTTATCATGGTTCCCGCAGAAACTGAAGGCTTTTCCTTCAGTAGCACGAGTTTTCAAATTCTACGACCAGATTGCGCTAGTTGCTACTTTCGGCCGCTTTGTCATTCCACTAGATTTCTCTGGAGGGCAACTTGCTATAGACAGCTTGGATTATAAGTGAAAGAACAACGCAGAATTCAGCGCCATTGTATGCTCAAGCACTCCGGCTTGGGTTGTAGTAGACGCATCAGAAGAAATAAAACTTACGTTAAGTTCCGAAGTTCCAAAGGAAAGAATTGACAATTTATTGCACGAATAGTTTAGTTTGTAGGACAAACAACATGGATAGACACATAAATAACGAATTAAACAGTATTGAAATAACTGTTTTGCAGTGGTTGTTTCAGAGGGGTGTCCGGGAGTATTATCTCCAGAGTGTCAATAATTTCCAGCGTTTCTTTCAGGATTTTTACCGGGGAGATATCTTAATTCTTTAGAAGGAATTAAAGTGGAGAGATTACAAACACTCTCGTAGGAGCTACTGTGCCCCGAACTGTGTAACACAATACAATCGCTCTAATAATTGACTTAAATTTGTGTCATGCTTACATACGAATATGACATTTCCAAATTTACCTAACATTATTATTTGTGGTTAAATATGAAGCATAACACCCGGATCTTTTAAGTGGATAAGTTTGGAAGAAGTGTGAATGTGTTTGTGTGAAAGCCAACTGATTTCAACCAATTCAATTCACTCTAATATTCATAAGCTACAAGACTATTTCCCGATTGCAAGGTGGGTAAGAAGACTAGAATCGGGGAGAAAACACGAAAACATCATCATCTTTGAATATCGAAATATAAAAATTACTGTTCTATCCTATGGGAACATTTCAAGGGGGGGAAACGGAAGATTAGTGTTTCTTTCGAAAAAAAAAATGTTCTGTTGGTATTTTAAATCTTCAGGGCTAGTAATTAGGAGGTGACCAGTATTTCTTTCAGAGAGGTGTATTTACCTTCTAGAGTGAGTCAACCGTCTTTCCCATTAAAACAACCAATATTGCAATATTAATGGTTCATTCATTGTCTAGAATTACAGTCTCTGTAGTAAAGAGAACATTAAACATTGAAAATTTACTATTGCAAACTTTTAGCCTACAGTGTCACCCACAATAAGTAAAGACCTTTCCCCTTTCTTTCTTTTGAAACTGGGACATTTTTCAGAAGTAGCTAGAAATTCTGCAGAAAATCAAACTTAAAGTTTGCGGGATCATAAATGGACGTAATGATTTTTCTAAAGAACGGGACTTCGTAAGGCCAGGAAAAATCATTTTTTTCTCGTTTTTTTTATTTACATACGTGGTACTCACAATTCGTAGTATTTTTAGTGTACTGAAATTTCAATAAGACCTCATTCATTTTTGTGACAATTAGAACAAAAGCTGTATTTTTTTAACACAACTGTTTCTTTACCTTTTTACATAATACTAATGACAAATAAATTCGTCAACCAATTTTCTGGGAACATGATCCACATGCTTCGAATTCTCTCTATCTCCCCTATCTCTTCCAGTACATTTTTTGTTTGCTGAGGAGGCCATAACGCCTCCTGTTGCTACCCGCCGTGGTGTGTAGCTCCTACGAGAGTGTTTGTAATCTCTCCACTTTCATTCCTTCTTAAGAATTAAGATATCTCCCCGGTAAAAATCCTGAAAGAAACACTGGAAATTATTGACTCACTCTGGAGGTAATACTCCCGGACACCCCTCTGAAACAACCACTGCAAAACAGTTATTTCAATACTGTTTAATTCGTTATTTATGAGTCTATCCCTGTTGTTTGTCCTCCGAACTAAAGTATTTGTGCAATAAATTGTCAATTCTTTCCTTTGGAACTTCGGAACTTAACGTAAGTTTTATTTCTTCTGCTGCGTCTACTACAGCCCAAGACGGACTGCTTGAGCATACAATGGCGTCGAATTCTGCGTTGTTCTTTCACTTATAATCCAAGCTGTCTATAGCAAGTTGCCCTCCAGAGCCATCTAGTGGAATGAGAAAGCGGCCGAAAGTAGCAACTAGAGCTATCTTGCCGTAGGATTCAAAATCTCGTGCTACTGAAGAAAACCTCTTCGGTTTCTGCGCACTCACTAATAGAGAACCATTATAAATCTAGCTTATTATGAGATCTATGTCATTAGTCCTTTCCATGACTTCATTCAATGTTTGTATGTGGTCTATTGTGCTAAATCCACGACGAAATCCGGTTTGTCCACTTCCCTGGTTAAAATAAAAGTCTCGTTCAATACGATTCAAAATAACTTTGGTGAACGTTTTGTATAGAAGTGACAGTAAACTATTTGGTCTGTAGTTTTCCCCGCATTCTTTGTGCCCTTTCTTGTGCAACAAAATGATAACAAAATTATTTCAACTTTACGCTATTTCTCTCTTCCTCAAGCACATCGAGAATAATTTATGAAGCTCCTCTTTCAATTTTTCACCTCCACACTTAAACATCTCTGCTGTGATTCCACCTTCTCCTGGCGATTTTCAGTTCCCTCGAAGTACTAAAGTGCATACATCAAGTTACTGCGAAACATTTACTCCAGTGCCACATCTGTAATTAGACTGCATCAATAAAAAGAAAAATTTAAAGTTCGAAAGGGGGTAAGGCAAGGAGATTCAATTTCACCAAAACTCTTCTGTGCGGTCCTGGAGAGAGGATGAAGTGGGCATAAAAATTAATCGCGAATATCTTCATCGCCTACGGTACGCTGATGATATAATCCTGTTTGCTTCAAGTACAGAAGAACTACAAACCAGATTGGAAAACCTGAGTAATGAGAGTTCGAAAATAGGCCTTAAAATGTACTTAATTAAAACAAAAGTAATGTACAACCAACATGCTGCAAAGAAGAAAGTAAATATTAACGGAGAGACAATAGGCATAGTTGATGAGTATGTTTACCTAGGCCAGCTCAAAACATCGAATGCTAAGTTAACTGATGAAATAAATAGAAGATGTAAAATGGCGTGGAGTTCGTTTGGAAGACTACATTAATTTTCAAAAGCAAACTACAAATTTGTCTGAAGCGTAAAATTTATAATCAATGTGTCTTACCCGTGTTGATGTACGGCCGCGAAACTTGGACACTGAATGCGCAAACGACTCAAAGATTGAGAGTCACACAAAGAGCAATGGAGAGATGCATGCTAGGAATAACCAGGAGGGACAGGAAGACAAATGCATGGATTCGCGCACAAACAAAAGTAGAGGTTGTAGTCAGGACTGCACAGAAGATGAAATGGAGATGGGCCGGTCACATAGCTAGACGAACAGATGGAAGGTGGACGACAAATGTGCTACAGTGGATTCGTAGAGAAAGGTAACGACCGAGACGACGTCCAAATGTAAGATGGGTAGATAAAATCAAGCGTTTTTAAGGAGCTACATGGATGGGAATAGCAGCAGACCGAGATATGTGGAAAATTAAAGGGGAGGCCTTCATCCAGCAGTGGATACAAAAGGGCTGAATATGATTATATATATATATATATATATATATATATATATATATAGAGAGAGAGAGAGAGAGAGAGAGAGAGAGAGAGAGCTAGATAGATATACGAGCTTCCTGCGTAGCCTACTCGGTAGCGCGTTCGACATCAGTGCGAGCGATCCCAGGTTCGTTTCCGGTGGAGGTATTGACGCAGCATAGTGACAACAATTGGGTAGGTGGTGTGAATAAAAAAATGACAATCACAGTTGAGAGCAACGGTTCTCCTCTCCCAACACGTCTGATCAGCGTGGGAGCAATAAACCATTTTGGAATCAGTATTGAAAACAAAACAACTTTTAGAGGATAACTTTTTCGAAATTTTGTACTATTTGGGAGCTACAATATCTTATTGTTACAGGAAGAGTATTAAGTCACCAAGTTGTCCATTGACAATAGCTACGCTAGCAGCCCGGGATATCGAGCCAGTATCGCCCCAATACTGGCAAATTTGGTCACAATTGTTCGATATTGTTGCAGTATTATGGGAACATTGACCCATTATTCTGCCCTGCTAGTGTAGAAAGCTACTAGGTGTAGAAAGCTAAAAGAAATCTTGATAAATTTGCATTGAGAACTCAGCAACTGTATATGGGGAATCATTATTGTCAAGAAAATGTGTGATGGGTGTCAACGTAAAACTTTCAATAGAAAGTCGGTTCTATTATGTCTTAGTTGGAAACATTACTTAGTTCTAAACAGTTTTCATTGAAAAAATATTGTAATCAGCGCAGGTGTTGGGGAAGTCCTGTTGACTAGAAAACCTAATACCATCCCAGATAGCAAAACTGACTGAACACATAGTTGTAGTAAAATTGCCCGTGAAATTGCTGCAGGACTTTGTAAGCAACTCTAGTAACCTGTAGCAATAATGCAACAAATACCTAGTTGACACTTTAAGAAAGTGCTGGTAAAATGTAGCACAACTGGAGTATAATTGCCTGGCAAGTCATCTGCAATTGACCTGCAACTCTCCAGCAATAACGTCTCGAGTCTACAACAATTACATTGCAAATCTTCAGCAGTTGCTCTGCAAGTCCGTAGCAATTGATCTGCAGCTCTGTAGCAATTAATCTTCAACTCTCTAACAATTGATCTGCAATTCAGCAGTAATTCGTCAACTACTCAGCAGAAATTGTTCTGCAATTGGATAACAATTACTATGGAATGGCTGGTGAAATACTTTGGAGTCAAGTTTGCTGTACGATACTTTGGTTTATTTCCTGTACGTGTTGAACAATCTGAATTAATTAACAATGCATTACTAATTTATAACTGAAGGGTTTAGTTTCAATACATCTCTTGTCCAAGAACCATAAATGTTGGTAAATCAAGAAAAGTACTTGTAATACACTTCGTATGTTTCAAAGTTAGGGGAAATTTACCGCCCTATTTCTCTTGGAAATAGTGGTACAAGGTTTAGTTTAACAAGATTTTTCATTTTTTTAAAAAAAGGAGTTGGAAATAACTTTTACTGTATTCAACTTCAACTATTATATTCAACTTTTACTGTTAATTACAGTTTCTATACATTAATTAATTTTTATAATTAAATGGCTTTACTGGCATTCTGGATTCATTTAACCTTGATAATATGTTAGAAAATAATGAAATGAACGAAATAACGTCATTATCTAAATTTTATATTTTTGTGGACAAGGGGCGTTTTACAAATAAGCTCGACAATTAATAATAATAAGCACTTTCTACCTTATTCTTAACCTCTCACTTCAGCTACAACTTACGCACATTCCATAAAAAGCGAAAGTAAACGCAGATACGAACTAATATTCACCAGGCGGAATCGATCCCGTCCCTGGACAATAACCGGATTCATTTACATTGATACTATAGACTAGGTTCCGAGGCAGAGTACCTGTGCGCACCCTAAACCAAACTGCACCATTATTCCTACATCCAGCAACCAACCTCGTTCAGCCTAAGTCTGATCCACACACACTCAACCGCATAGCCCAGAACCCGACAATCAGACCCCCTGAACATTAGCCACTAACATAGTACAAGGCTCTAACGGCTCAAGGCGAATTAACATTTGGCGCAATTTTTTTATGAACAATTTAAACTTTTGATTATTTTCCGAGTTACTCTATACTTTAGCATAGTAAACAAAAATTAATTTCGAAACTGACTTCAGATGTATCAGGAAATTCCGATTATCATCGGAGAAGGTTGAGAACCTGTAATGTACCAGACTTTCTCCACTATGTAGACACAAAAACAATAGCAAACAAGGGGTCCAGAGGGGCCCTGCTGCCACTAGAGGGCTTACCCAAACTTCATATAACGTGGCATAACCTACCTGGGAGACACGCCTACATTACGCCACAGAAGAGGACACAAATCAAATAGAGAACCGCTATCGGACCTGAAGATAAGGAGGTCTTCAGCACCTTGTTTCAGCCTAGGACCATTGAATTCAAAATATGCACTAGTCTAGAACCACGAAGAATGCATTGAAGAAGCCCGAAGAGAAGTGCCAAAAACTCAGAAACTTGGCAAAAAGCAGAAGGCTAGAACACGAAAAAAAAAAAAAAATCCTACCCAAAAATGGGGGAGCCGCAGGCGAGAACTTCCCACAGTAAAACCGAACACAAAACACTATTTTAGTTACCTAGCACAACTAGCCCCTAAAATGTACAAGGATCAACGCGGCCACGCACTAGTTAACATTAATCACGAAATTTGGTGAGCTCAAATGATTTGACTATTCCCTAATGTTTGCTTAAGCATAGAATTAAACTATCAGAACTTTACTTCATCTAGAGTTACTTTCTCATATACACATGAAATAACACTTCACGGAGTGAAATGGCAAAAGGTTGGGAACCTTTACAGTAATAAAATACTAGAAATTTTGTCAGATTGTAAACACATTATACACAGCACTTATCTTTACGATTACATAAAATAATAATACGTAATGCAATTTTTAAAAGTATTCTGAATTAATCAATGTTTCAATTCCCTCCGGGACCTCTTAAACGAAATGGTTTAGAGCCCTTTTTAATTAAAAATATAGATACCGGTACCTCCTAAAATCTCACTTTGTCGTTTAGGATGCTAATAAGAAAATTTAATCAAAGAACTTTCCATTTGAAATTTTCAAGTTGTTGACTCCCCTTACATATATTTCCGGTACGCCACTGATTCCCAGAAGACGCTAGTTAAATTCTCCATATGCACTTTTGTCATCAAAATTTTTGTTTCACTGTTCTACACGTAGTAGGTTTTGAGTTATAGCCAACGGACTACGTAATACGTTTTTGATGACGTAATACTATTCCTGTAAAAATAAGGTATTGTAGTTTCCACACCGTACAAAATTTCGAAAACGTTTTTGTCTAGAAGTTGTTTTTTATTCAATACTGATTCCAAAAATGTATAAAGTTACCCCAGTTTCCATTTGAAATTTTCAATTTGAAACCCTCACACGTACTTCCAGGACGTCACTGATTCCCCAAATATGATAGTTGAATTTGCCATATGAACTTTTATCACAACTTTTTTTGTTTCACTTCTCTAATGCACTCCATGACGAAATGGTCATATGATGCTCGATTTTGAATCACCCTATATATACTTAGGTATTATTACGAGGGTTTCAAATACACCAATGTATTTTACCTCTTGTAAAAATGCCCAGTGGTAATTATACACTACGACACCGGCTTAAGACATAGATAAACGTCATTCGTCCGATTCCAGAAAACATAATAGTTCGTAATAATATTGCCGGTAACTTGCTTTGAGCTTGTGAAACTTGTTGTTGTGTTGAACGTTATAAACAAACATACAACAAACACTTTGGAACAACGTAATTGTGTCAGAGTTGCTTTAACTAACCGAATCCAAGCTCTTTTCAAACAAGCAGTGATGTAAAGAAGTTGGTCAAACTTGTTACTTATTTGAATTTTGTTTCGTTCTACTTCTGTTGTGGCCTCAGTGTACGGAAGTCCCAGCGTGCCAGGAATATTCCGCCGTATACTAATCTTCGCCAACTCCCACCCTTTTACTGCACGTATATTTACGATCTGATGACCTGAGTATAAACAATGCTTGGAAAACGAGCTAGGGCGTGTGATCCTGTGCTCTGGTGGCCAGAGTATTGATGTGCCAGTGAACCTCGGTTACATTCCAGCTCAAGGAAACCACTTTACTTGCACTAAGAAATATATTTTTCTCTTGCCCTGTTAAAAAAACTAACCTCGATTCTTGTATACTCGACTGCTTGATTAAACCTTATTTAAACCTTATTGGCATGACAAGTTAACTTTGTATCAAATTAACCCACTTGCCAAAGAAAATTTGATTCACTTTTGAGTAAGGCCAAAATTGCTAAGTAGGATATGTGAAAACTTAGAAACATGTCCGCAGAAGTATACATTTTGTATTTCAGTATTCCAGAAAAGTGTTCTCAACCACCGATCCAAGAGTTTGTACAATTACCTGACGAACCTCATCCCAGTGGGGTGTTTTAATCCACTAATACGATTTGATACTGAATCTAGGTATTTCGTGCACAATGTTTCTCTCAGAAAAAACTGTTCTGGGAGTATTTTAGATCTTTAGAGGTGATAAAACAATAGAAAAGCGTAACCTCTAGTGGGAGATACACACCACTAAGGCCTTCTATTCCCCTCAGCAAAATTAAATGTATTGAAAGAGACAGGAATATATTGAAAGAGAAGTATATGAAATAAGTTGACAATAAATTAGTGAAACATTTCTATATCTACTCATGTAAAAGTCAAGCATTATCTATTTATTTCGCCTTATTTCCTATGGTGAAGTTAAGGTCGCTAAACCTTTTCTTCCACTCAACCATAAATGTAAATAGAAAGGTATTATTTTCCACAGTCATGCAATTAGTACATTTGTTCATTTATTTACCGTACCATTTACTTTCTTTCACACACACACACGTACATACAGAGGTACTGAGTATAAGTCTCATTTAGAAACTCGCGTTCTTTCGAAAAATCATTACATCAACTTATGACCCGGCAAATTGATGGTTCTGTTTTCTGCAAAATCATTAGCCACCTCTGCAAAATGCTGCAGTTTCAAAAAAAAAAACATCTTTAATAGCTTCGAGAAGGGAGGTTTTCCACTTTGTGAGAGACATGGGCTAAAATTTGAAATTGTAAATTTCCGGGTTTTTCGTGGCCACTTTACTACGCAGGTTATAATTCTAGTAGAACGGTTAATAGTACTTGTTGTTTCCATATTTGTTGTTCTTAAATGTGGGAGGTGATTGAATCAGTATTGGGGTAAGACCCCCGGTCCTTCATCATCCATTGGGCCTCAGACATGGTTGGCTGGGGGATGTAAAAATTATATTCAAATTCGAAAATTCCCAAATACCAAGATTAACTCTTTCTTCGGTTTTATCGAAAAGTAAATTAAGCAAATATTTAATAGAATTTTAGTGTCTAGATTGCAGACGAGTTTTAGTATGATACCATTGAAAGAATTTAATGGTATTGTGCATTACGCATAGTGAACTTGTGTAGTTTGTTTCGGCTAAAAAATCAAATCACCCGACCGATTACAATGATTAACATAATAAGTTCTAGCCATTTTCATTGCACAAGCACCGCAAACCAAGAGATGAAACTGAGAATTATCTAGTTCAAAGAATTTTCAATCTCAGCACAGAGACCTGCATTCGTTGAAAGATTGATGATCGAGGATTCAGACTTTCACCACAAACGAACAGGGATTCGTCTTTCAACAGACACAACATCTTGTCCGTAACTAGAAGATCTAAATCAGATTTTACTGTTGGCGTAAATGTAAAATTGAGTACTACAAGCGCATTTGAAATCCCTCCGAGAGGTTTGGAAGCATGGTTGTATTCTGGGTCGATTTATCGAAGTATTTAACGCCCTTTTTAACCTCTTACGTTAATTCCTTCTGCAGTGCAGTGACATGTTTGGGAGGTTATTGGTTGCAATGATACCTGGAGAAGAATTCGATTCACTTCTCAGTATGTTATTAATAATTTAGTATCACTATTTTATATACCGGTTATACACTAACGGTTAGGGGGTGCCATTGCCTACCCCGAAATAAAATCTTAAACTTTAACATTTAAAAAATGAATTTGTTGTTCACCTTTTACGTGCAATATATTGAAAATTAATTGCTGAAGAAAATATTTTTGACTGAATGAGAATATGAGTTAATGAATAGATGAATTCTGTAATGGACACAAATAGAATGGGAAAACAAATAAATAATATAACGATAGATGCTAAACACTAGTTATATTGATTAGGAGAAAATGAATGACAAATGACAAAATGAATTAATGAATATATTATGTATAGGTGTAGCTGATAGTGAAGCTGTAGACATTGGGGTCTTATAATCAAGCTCAGTCCTTCCGTCCGTGTCCAGAAATTAAATCTCAGGAACCAAAAGATGAGAAGAGATACTTGTTAAAAATGTTTTGGCTAGACTAACTCAGAGCGTGAAATCCTTTTTCATTCGCACAGTAGTTCAGTGCTGGCAAACCATTTATTAAAACAAGTTTTACACCGAACTTGGCAAAAGCATTATTTGAAACAATAAAATATACTGTATGTGTGTCCACATTGCTAATTACCCCTTTTGCCAGTATCGGCAACCTAATTTTTATAAAATTCATTTTCTTAATTGCTTCCAGTCCGTTAGCGATAGCAACGCCAAAATTTCGCATAAATATTATTCGAGAGAATAGAAATATACAGCGGGTGTTGCCAACTCATGTCCACACAATGTAACTCATGAACCACAAGATGAAGAGGCGTGGCTGATGAATAGTTGGAAAGGTCATAACTAGACTCGCTCAGAGCACCCGGAACAATCTTGATTGCTGCAGTGCGTCACTATTGACAATAATTGTCTCTAAATATAATTCTTGAAATTACTTCTATTCTGTTATACATATGTTAACTAAAATTGTAGTGTTTCACCCAAGGCGAGGCGAGAAATGGATCGTTCTTGCTTTCTCAGTTTTGAAAAAAAAATCTCTTTTCGTTTTGCAAGTAGAAGAAAGGAATAGCCATTCGCGAAAGTCTCGCATTCTTATGTGTGTTTCGTGAACAACATATTTCTGAAAACCACTGAAACTTTATGAATAACTTGATTTAAATAAAATTCCTATTACTTGAAATACAGATGAAAAACAATGGAAAAAGTAGAAAACAAAAATACTTGGTAATTTTTGCTACGATTCCAATCTTCTTTCACATGTGGGATATTTGGCAAGCTTGTCATTAGCAGTGGTATGACGAGATCTTGAGTACCAATATGATTTATATAAATATTTACCATCCCTTTGTTCACATTAAACTCCCTTATTTACGGAGGCGCCTTATAGTGTAGATATAAATGATAGGTTTTTAATAAATGCACACAACGCTTTAGACGCTGAATTCATAAAAACTTTTTAGCAAATTGTTTTGTATAAACAGACACGCGCATCACAAATGTGTTAAACATAAGGTTTCAAACACAAAATAACTAATTAGATAGGAACAAAATAATAATTTATCGTCTGTGTAGTACACACAGATTACGAGCTATAATACATGACTCGTTAGTATTTCTATACATGATACATTATGATATTTAATTTTAAAATTAAGTACAAATTATAATTTCCGGATCCGGATTAATCGAACAGAGCCCAGGGAAAATATGCCAATTATTTTAAACTTTAACTAAAGAGAGGAAAAGATAATAGTTTCTTTTAAATGTAAAAACGTGTATTTTATATATAACGAACAAGAAGATGAACTCAAAGTACAGAAGTACAGGGTACAATTTTAATTATATACTGTAATTAAAGTACGGTGCTGTTCATTATAAAAAGCTCAAGGATATAGGCCTACTAAACAAGTGTAGGTCCGGATATTTCGAACTTTTGCTAATCCGAACAGGGCACAGTCCCAGTTAGTTCGGATTAGCGGGACTCTAGTGTACTAGGTCTCTCATTAGATCAAAATTTAAGTTCAGAAGTGTATTCTAAACTTAATAAAATTACTACTATGGAGGAAAACAAACGATAGATGAAAATGATAAAAATATACATTGTGCATCTACATTTATATTCAGATTGTATATTGAAGCCCATTCTATTAATCTTCCAATCATTAATTTTAAGTTACCCTCTGCTTCCTGATAAGTGTTTCCTGTTACTCGGATATGCACATCATCAGCGTATAAAACTACGTTACCTGAATCTCTGCTAGCTATGTTGGTTCTTATTTAAGGTATCTGACACATTTTAAATAACATCAAACACTGCAGTATCATTATTTTTCTTCTGAAACCCATGTTCGCCGAGGGAAATCGACTTGTGCGCATAAAGAGATTTATTTAAACGTGCCAAGATTGCGTATTCAAATGCTTTAGAAAATATTCATAAATTAGGAATACTATTATCATTCTAGATATCTGCAATGCTTCTTTTCTTGCAAAAAGGAATAAAATTATCAATTTTAACCTGCTTCGGAAAACTTATGATTGAAAGGAGCTATTTAGAAAAAAGTAAAGTCAGTTTACAGTTAAATGTATTCACCCTTTAATAACAATAGACGGAGTTTCATCCAGACCTGATGAATTTGTGTTTGACAGATTTTCAATATGAGTGAATAACTCTTCAATTGTCAGTGGAGTTAGTAACATACTTTGCCCCATTGATATTTATTTGTTTTGATATATAACTAACTACCTCTTTGCCTAACGTAGCTCGTAAGTTTATCGGCTCAGAAATAAACGTTCGCCATTGGATTCTATCCTGAGCAATATCAAGCCAGCTTTAATTTTGAACATCTACCTCCAAAAAATTTCTTGAAAAAATAACTATTCACCCAAGACTGTCATGTACATTTATATTGAAATGTAATATTTTCATCATTTGACTCTACTATAGACAACTGAGCCTTGAGGACATTTTAATGAATTATTCCATATAGTATGAATTACACAGTTTCAAATAAACAGCAAGTTACCTAGTGGAGGGCGCATCAGACCAGTGTGCTAGTCGATCCTGGTTCGTATCCGTGAAACATCTTCTTTATTTTTATTTTCTAAGGCACAGCACATTTTCTTTCTTTCTGCTTTCGAAAAATGTTCTGCTTAGTGAAATCGGTTATAATAATCATTTTAGATTATTTGTTTTCCTTTTTACGTACTGGAAAATTGATTACTCAATTCACAGACTAGGTTAGAAACTCAGGTAAAATTGCTTTTATATCATACGCACAACAAAAATGACGTCACGATATACTCTTTTCTCTATAGTTGTTTATTTTAGGGCGCAGAAAGCTATGCACATGGCACATATCAATGATTCTTCCAACGCTGCCAGTTATAACTGCTATTAAAGCAAGCCATGATTTGCTCTTGGACCATAATTGGTATTTTGTTGCAAACAAATAACAATTACCCAATTGTTTCCACAATAATTTGCAGTTGGGCCAACCGCCTATGTTGAAAGGATGAGAAGCTTGCGGTTACTAGTAAAAAGCCCATCCAACTCGTGCTAACGCGCATTTGGAGTGAGTTCTTCCCACAACGAAGCGGTAGAAAGTGTGTTATGATCGGGTGTTAGTTTAATACACATATATAAAAAAGAAATATCTTGAAAGCTGAAACAATTTGCAAGACTCTCGCCTCGCTACTCGCATTATTTACTTTGGCCTCGTCTCACACTTTAAGATAGCCGTATCTCTTTCGCCTCGCAGTGAAACACTACAGCATTATCATAATCATTGTTCTGTATAATAGCAAAAGTATATGAATGACCTGTAATGAACCCCAGTTGTCAAAGTAGCCAGTTTATTTGTATATACTAGCAGCAAAACATTGGCATACGTATTATTTGACAGCATATACAAGCACTGTAGGTGTCCTCACCACCAAGCACTCTGTTCTCAGTGTTCCAAATCCTTTACCAGAATATATCTTATAAACCAAAAGGTGTAGAGACGTAGATGTGATCTCCTTTCAGAGGTCAGCTTGACTAGCTCGGAGCTTTCGGGACCGTCATTATCAGGCGTCGCAGGTATCAGTGTTAGTAACTATTATTTAAATTCAATACGTTTTCCAATTTGCTTCCATTCCGTAAGCTTATCCGCACCAAACTTCATATAAATATAACTTTATTGGACGCATTAGAAAGTAGTGAGTGTTTTGGTTCGTCGTTAAGCGCTCTAGTTGTCCGTATTAGCAACTAACCAACTAACTCTCTCTTTCTATATAAATCCTTTTATATCTGAAACGTTATGAATAAACCGAAGCCATCGCGATTATTAGTAGAATCCTAGCATTATTTTCTTATACGTATATCACAAATTTGCTGGAATTAATGAATAAACTTGAACACATTATAAATAATATTTTGATAAATATGATGCAAGAATTTAACTATGGGACACAAAAGAAATTAGATCTATAGTGAATAAACACATACCTCCCATATTTCCTTCTTGAATAAATATAAACAATTACGAGATAAACTGTTGGAATGATAATACATGAGGTTTGAAAAATTACACTGAATAATAACCAGTAATGAGCGAATGGGTGCATTGATGCCTTAGGAGTACGTTTAGGAATCACTCTAAACACTCAGTCAGAATACCTCATAACTGATTGTATAACAAAGACATACACTTTTACATGACTAAATAATAGAAGGGCTCGGGGGGAGGGGTAAACATGGTAAGTGACATCGTTGTGATTCTTTAGTTATCGAGTTCGTCGTGTAGTCCATCGGAAATCCAGTAAAAAGGTACAAGAAGTGTTTCGATTCGTCAACAGATGGCAGAGATATTCGTGTTTGAAGGTTTTTGTATCTTCAAGCTGCGGTACGAAAGTGTGGTAAGTAGAAAAGATGGCGGCGAGGCGTAGGTTGCTCTGTGTCTCAGGAAGTTGCTCAGAATTTAGTACAGAGAGAAGATGATGGGGATTAGATAACACATATGATTTAGATAAATATCCAGAATATGTACCACCAAAAAGACTGTTGATAACGAACAGGATACAGACGAGGAGGTGAGTAAAACTGTGCATAGCAACATATATTCCATTTGATGTAAACTCTGGTATCTACTGTATAGATACAAGGGTTTGCATGCAGCACTGCCAAGTATGAAAAGTTGACAATATATATTATTGTACTATCCGGCTACGTGCTGCGATTTAGTAAGAAAGCATGTATTTTCGTTCCACGTGCTGTAAATGGTGGTTGATATAAATATGGGTTGTTTATTTTTATTATTGATACGAAATTTAGGCCTCTGGAAGACACCACGTGTTACGGGCAGCATGAGAATTTGGCGGGAAGCAACAAGTAGCAATCTAATGTATGAGTATTTCACACTACGAAAAATCGTTTGCAGTTTAATGTTTCTTTGTTCGGTAGGAGTACAGTACATAGATTTACTGTTCTAATGTGCATATGTATGTATAGGGTCTACATATGTGTGTATGTAGTTTTTGATAGAGGGAGAGAAAGATGAAGATGAAGGTGAAATGTGAAGAATGCTTGACTAAAATAGATTTTCATATGAACATAACGAAGTTAATAAAAACAATTTAAAATATGTTTAAAATATTAATTTTATAATAAGAGAAACAATATTTTTACCTAATATTTTTTTAATCTTATGAAAATTTATATTGACCCCGGACTCGGAATATTAAAACGTAGGATAGACCGGACCTGTTTTCATCAAGGGGCTATAGCGATCAAGGGGACAAAAACAGGTTAATATGATTATGATTTACGAAACTTTTTTGCGGTCTTTAATCTGTTGACTGAAGTACCATTGCGAGGAAAATCTCGGACCTCATGACGGGTTTGCCCTGTTTTTACGTTTCATTGATATAGCCCCTGGTGATCGAAATAGTCCTGGTCTACCTTATCTAGAGATTGTTTCTGTGGGGGGGGGCCAAATTGTATTTGGTTGTGGTTTGTTCAAATTGTGCGCACAGTTATTTTAATACTAAGTATATCCCTAGTGTAAGATACTGTACGCACCTTACCACGCAGAGTTTTTTTACACTTCTCGGGGATGGTCTGGGCTCTCACCCCTAACTACGTCCTGGTTTTCAGTATTTGTCAGGTTTATACAACATACTGTTCATGATGTCAGAAGACGTAACACTAATGATCTATTTCTGTTCTTGTCTTTCCAGATCTCCACTTCTGCTGGCAGCAATCCGACCCGTGGGAGAAAAGGGAAGTGAAGCATAAGTATGGAGTCTAAAATTCGCCATCGACGCAACTACGACGAAGAATACATATCAAGAAGAGGCAAAGGATGTATCGTTACCCAAATACAACCATTCCATGACTGTGAATGCAGAAATAAGTGTTATCACAACACCAGTGTTAACGATAAGAAAAAATATTCACCAGTTTCTGGTCGATTGGTGACTACAGTATAATCGCTGCTGCATAATCGTGTCACATGCTTGACGAAGCTTACGGTGATCATGCTCTTGGTAAGTCACAGTGCTATGCGTGATTTACAAAATTTTAAAGTGGCAATTTTGACGTGAGAAACGAAGAACGTGGAGGACCATCGAAAAAGTTTGCAGACAGCGAATTGCAAGCTTTGTTGGATGAGGATGACGCTCAAACGCAAAATCAACTCGCGGATCAACTGAATGTGACACGAAAAGAAGTTTCCATGCGTTCAAAAGCCATGGGCAAGATTCAGAATTTGGGAGAATGGGTTCCACATGCATTGACTGAACGACAGTAGGAAAATCGAAAAACCACTTGCGAAATTCTGCTCGGCAGGTACAAAAGGAAATCATTTCTCCATCGAATTGTGACTGGAGACGAAAATTGGATCTATTTGGAGAATCCTAAGCGTAAAAGATCATGGGTAACTCCAGGAGAATCGGCGACATCGACTTCAAGACCAAATCGCTATGGATGGAAGACAATGCTTTGTGTTTGGTGGGATCAGAAGGGAGTGATCTATTATGAACTGCTGAAACCTGTCGAAACCGTTAATACCCAACGTCACTGACAACAAATGATCGACCTGCATTAAGCTTTGCTTGAAAAACGACCAGAATATGACCAAAGACAACATAAAGTGATTGTGCTTCACGATAATGCACCCCCCCCACACACACAAACAGCAAGACCGGTCAAGAAAACGATTGCGACGTTTGGCTGAGAAATCCTTCCGCATGCGGCTTACTCACCAGACTTGGCGCCTTCCGAGTTTCACTTATCTGCATCCATGGGACAAGCACTTGCTGACCAGCGCTTCACATCTTACGAAAATGTACGAAAATGGCTTGATGACTGGTTACAGCACAAAATGCACAGTTTGTTTGGTCTGGCATCCACACATTGCCGGAACGATGCCAGAAATGTATCGGTAGAGATAGCCAATACTTCGAATAAAATAGTCCTTAACACTGTCATCCAATCATTTCATTTCATTTCATTTCATTTATTCTTATTTTGAATGGCGGAGTTAAGGCATAACCTTTTCTTCCACTCAACCATTTAAACATTCTACATCAAATTTATATTATATAATTAAACACTACAAAACAAACAAAAAATGGATACGAAAATTCACACTATAGCAACTACAATTAAAAATGAAGAAATATATAATATTACAATCATAATGTATTTACTAAAAGAGAGAAAAAATGCTAACTAGAGAGTAAATAATAATAATAATAATAATAATGATATATAATATAGTTTCGTGTTGATCTGTACATTCGTGTGTCTAGTGAGTCAGAGGAAATTGTGACTGGGATAAAAAGCAATTAAGTTTTCGTCTAAATGATAATACAGAACCTGAGTCCCTGATGTGTGCAGGGATTTCGTTCCAAGCTCTAGTAGTATACACAGTGAAAGATGTTGAGTAGTACTCTGATTTATGATTTGGCACTGAGAGTACCGTGTTCACTTTAGAGCGGGTGTTTAAAGAGTGAGTGTCACTGAGAAATTTGAACCTGGATGACAAGTATGACGGTTTTTTCGTTGTGACTAATTTATAAAGTAAATTTAGAGCATGTTGACGGCGTCTCGTGCGAAGATCAAACCAGCCCAATTTATTATAATATTGTGATAAGTGGTCGAAGTACTTTGCGTTAAAGACGAAGCGGACACAGGCATTCTGGATGCGCTGTAAGCGTTTTGCTAGGTCCTCAGTAAGGTCCATGTAAGCAGCATCACAGTAATCCACTTGTGATATTACAAGGGATTGCACTAAGGTGGCTTTGATGGATTCGGGAAGAAAATTTTTTAAGCG
>JAGDQP010009093.1:0-28684 GCA_022664845.1 Lepisma saccharinum
AGAAAATATTAGATAAAAATGCATACAATATCTTTTTCTTTATAACACTTTGACAGGTGACAAATATGTTAGTGGACCACGCCCCCAAATACACTGCACTACTCCAGCTGACTTTTCCGTTAGGGAGAGACAATACGACAAGAAAAATACAATGTTTACACGGTGGAGATGGAGATCCCACTAACAAACAATTGAAAGCAATACTCGTAGATTTAAGGTCACTAGAATATATCAGATACACAAACAAAACACATTACTTAATCGTTACGATATTATATGAAATTTACACTGGCTATTTTAAGAAAACTAATCACAATCGAATAGATGAATAAAGGTTTTTAGCCTATGAACTTCGTCAAAAGATTACTTGGTGCAGCTGACGATTGTATGAATAATCATTTTGATTTCGATATTATTTTTTTGCAAGTTGGCAAGCAAACCACTTTCTTTATATTTAGATATATATAGAGAGAGATAATGTTAAACACTTATAGAATTTCATTATATCTGTCAAATGAGTTGTTTCAATGGTTTCTCTAGGACACGGTAAATCACAGAAACATTTATCGAAAGCAGATTTGACATTGGTTCCTCCAAATCGTCTGCGTCGGCATAAGCCGGAACGGGAATGATAGTGTTCCTGACCCAGAAGCTCAGTTCTATCCCGAAAGTTTATTGCCGCGTTGCTGCAATTGTTCAGGTAATGTCCGGGCACAAAATAGGACTACGAAAGTAGAAAATGTGGTGCGGATATCAACATTGTGACTTTGGAGAGTTTACTCCCCCACGGATTGACAGTTCTGGTTCCTCAAATAAGCAGTTTCTTCAATCTGCGTCTCGCCCTTGCATATATGACGCAACAATATAGTGATAATTTGTTAGGTCCTACCTGATTGTCCGGAAACCTCCAAATAAATACTTTGACATTCTCTGGCCTGGATCCTGCTCCTTCTAATGTCCACCAATGTAACTTGTGAGCCGCTGTAGCATAGTCCCACACCTGAGGCTTGAGGCTCGTTATTACTGACCATACTGGTCCACACACACAGATGCTGAGTTTGTGTACAGATGCATTGTCATTTACACAATTCAATTTTCGGCTTGTACCAACGTATTGAACACGACAAGTAAACATATTCAATAAAAAGAAAACTGGAGTCAACACGGAGAAGCAAACTGATGAAAAGGTTTTTCGAAGATTAGGGCGCACTAAACGCGATTTAGCCACTCATGGTAATTAGTATCTTAACACGTAAAAATAATTATTAAGATATGTGTGACTACCGAATCACACTTCACTCGAAGTTACGTCGACGAGATCTTTAACTGCTCTGCCCTTCGAAAATCCAGCCTTGCCCTCGTCTCCGGGATGACCCACTTTCTTCCTCCTCCTGACTCAAAATTTCAAAAGGATCCATTCCTATTTGCTATTGCTGTTGTTTACATGCCATTCTGGTGTGTCTTTCAATCGACAAACCGTTGCTGGTGTCTAATTAGGTGCGAAAATCGGTACGTGCTTCAAGTAAGATGTACAGGATTCTTTCTTCGTCGGTGGTCACATACAGTGTCTCCTGATTCCAGACCTAGTCCTCGACTTGTCGGCGACAACCACATTTACAGGTCTATAAAATGCACGGTAGCATATTCTTTGTAAATAGTGAAGCCATTATCCATTGTAAGGCGCTGTTTGCCAAAATTGCTTCCAACGGGCGGCCGGTTGAACTTTTGTCGTTTGTCCTTTTATTCTCGAAGAAACACCGAAAATGAAAACGGGATATAAAATGAAACAAAAATAATAATAAAAAAAAAAGGTTTTGATTTAATTCATCCGATTTGCATATAAAAATTCATTGTGACCCATTGACAATAACAAATATGCATAAATACGATGATGTGAGCTGTTACAATGTACTTAAAAGCACAGTACCAAAGGAGCAAATAATCCCTCATTTTGAACGGCTTCCTCCTGATATCATCTCCTCTATCAGGCTAAAAAGACAGCTCACCAGACTATTTCACAAGCAATCTTCAGAACACATCAAAAGACAAATTAACAACCTGCAATCAGAGATAAAACAAAACATAGCAAAGTTTAAATAACAAGAAACTGCCAAATTCATAAATAACCTCGTCGAAAACTTTTCTCAAAATCCCAAAAAGTTCTGGAAATTATTTTCAACCAAAAGAAGCAAGACTTTGAGACACTCACTTCCCACCAAACTCGATCACAATCCTATCTACACAAACAAGAATCTTGTAAATATTTTTTTTTCAAATATTTTCTAAAACAAAATTGGAACCGATCCACTCAATTGGTTAGTAGGACTTCAGAAAGAGATAAGAGAAACAGCTTCCAAAAATAAGTTCCCTCATCGAACATTTCAGGGACATCACTGAACTAAAAAGGAATGACAGACATTTAGGAAACATTAATATCCTACTATACGAAATTACAACTGATGAAATAGTTAGTATTATATTAAAAAATGAAGAAGAAGAAGAAGTACACTACCCTCAGCCCGGGTGGGATACCGTGCATTGTCATACAAAAAGAAGCACCAGCACTCCACCAAATTCTTACACACCTTTTAAACGCGTCTTTAAAATTTCACTAGATATCACACAATTGGAAAACTGCATTAACAATATTTATCCCTAAGTATAATAAAAGCCACTTCTCATCAGCTAACTATAGACCTATAACGCTAACAAACACTATCGCCAAAATTGGTAAAACTTATCAAAAAGGTTAACAAAAAACAAGCAGGTTTCAGAGCCAGAGTGTCCACGATAGATCAACTAATGTGAATCGTCACAGATTCTCAAATAGCCCTCAACAGAGGATGGAGAGCTGCTTCTATTTTTATGGACCTCAGTTCAGCTTTCTATACCGTGTGGCACGATGGCCTTATTTATAAATTATATTCAATAAACCTTCCTACAACAATCATTAGATGGATAACAAATTTCCTGATCGACAGAACAACCAAGATCAGATCAGGGAAGGTATTCTCCGACAGTATTACCATACGTAGAGGAGTACCACAAGGGGCAGCTTTAAGTCCTATTTTGTACTCTACCTAAGTCAATAACACTCCTACACCATATAATCGAACCCACCTTTGACTGTTTGCAGACAATACTGCATATTAGACATCAGCCTTAACTACCTCTGCAGTCATCAAAAATCTACAAAACATTAAGAAATTCACTAACTGGTGCAACAATGGATACTCGAACTTAATGAAAAGAAGACCTAATCTATCATCTTCTATCCAAAAGGGTGAGTTACAATGAAGGACAAAGAAGAGAAGAGAATTTGCATAAATAACATACGCATTAAACCAACCAGTAATGGAAAATATTTAGGCGTCACCTTAGATCAAAGGATTCATTTCAAAAATAAAATTTCTGAAAGAAGAAAGAAAGGTCTCCAGGTTTTTTCGAAACAAAAATCAATACTTTTGTCCGATTTACTTCTAAAATTAAAAATTAGAATCTAGCTCTCTATTTTTAGACCTACCGTTATGTATGACCACGAGATTTTTAACTAAAAAAATTAATACAGACCCACTGGAGAGATATGAAAGGTACTGGTTGAGAGTATCGAGAAGAATGTGGAAAGACGACAGACGACACTATACAAAAACATACCCACATCATTCTCATGGATAGATACCCAGCCTTCAAGGGAGAAAGATAAACGTTGATCTTTTGTACACTATAACAAATCAAATTATATTAAATGTATACAGAATATGAACTGATATGTTTTCCCTTAATTTTTGAGTTGAAAGTTGTGGACAGATGGACAGAGTCAAGATCTGAGCTTTGATGCTGAAGGCTAAAAGCAGCTTGTAGGCTTATAGGCAACCTGATTATAGCTCAGGTTTTTTATAGCCCCACAAATTAGAAATGATAATTTGCGGTATAATCCAAACACTGATCGAAGAAATGAAAATATAGCTTAAAATACTATTAAAAAGTTGATAGCATCCCTTATATTAAAGATTTTACAAAATCATTTTGTGAATGTACACAGGTTATTCGACAGACAAACTTTCTTTCTATTGGTGAATTTTTGACACCAATAGGAGAAATAAAGTTATAGGCTTTTCAACTTGGAGCCCAAGATCAATTATTTAACAATGGGCTCGAACGATGCATTAAAGTAATGCCATCGTTTTTGACAGTGTTGCTAACCTGATGAGAAATGTTGTTTTTCCAATTATGCTTCGTAAATTTATTTGATATTTTGTAGCTGCTGGTGAAGTTAATCATCATATGTGAAACACAGGATGCATTCTTGGAAATTGTAAATGCTAACTATGCGAAATTAAACGTTGAAAATATTCATTTTGAATGATCCACGTGTTATTATTCATAGTTTGCACCACTGCATTAAATATTTCACATATTTTTATCATCACTAGGTTTATATAAAATATCCAATAATCCGTAGTATCGTTCGAAAAAATAATAAACTTTATATCAGGTTGGCAACACTGACAGATCAATGGTATTATGATATTTTCCATATCAAAGCTTTGCTTTCATATACTTAAAATAAAATAAAATAATAGCTGATCAAAGTAAATACGTTTTATTTAAAAAACTAAAAACATGTAACAGTTTCACCAACTAACATGGCTTCATCAGACATACTCATCAGGAATGTAGCACAATTCGACAAAGGTAGCTAGCTTTGTTTTGTTTTCCTTCAGTGATTCAGTTGCGAAAATGTGTCTGTCGATTTCTGTAACACCTTGTATTTACTTTTGCAGGAAAAGTGTCGCTGACAACATGTTTATCCTATAACGAGATGAAAAATAAACTGAAATTTCTTATTAATATTAATTTTGGGTGATAAATGTGAAAATGACTTTATGTTTAATTATTATCGCGACACGTAAAAAAAAAAGCATTCCGTTAATCACAATATAATATCTAAGGAAGACGTGAAATTAAAAAAAAAAATAACATTTAGATGTAACAAAATATGGACGATGTTTTAGTATAATGCTGTTGGACATAACAAATATGACCTACACCTACAATTATGCTAAAATATGCATTTATATAACCAGTAAAAACGTAACTATATTCGCAAAAGATAGAAACGCGTTTGTATTACTTTAAGTATAGGGATTTGGATCAAGATAAAGGTATGACGTCATAAACCTCCGAGTCTTACTTATGACCATTACACTAATACCGTGATAACATCACGGATCATCATTGTCATCAACATATTCTACCATTTTCAATCAATCAAATTGTTTGGTGAAGGACTTTCCATTTTCCCCGACAAATTTTGGTCATTTTCTGTCCTCATTCATGTAACTGCTTCAAAAATGTTAGATTTCGTCTCAACATTTGATTGTCCTCTAGGTTATTTCTTTTCTCTTCGAATACAATATAGAAGAGTTGTCGTGCATCATTTCTCAGTTTTTCCAGTTATGTGACTAGTCCATCTCCACTTCATCTTTTTTTAGCTTATACTAAGTCTTTAGACAACTATGGCTCAGGCCGGGATAAGGTAGGAGAAAAGAGTAGTCAAGGAACTGAGTTGAAGATACCATTTCAGTTTTTGCTTAGTGTGACTAAGAAAAACTTGGGAAAATGTTGCCCGTCTGCTGGAATCGAATCCAGGACCACCCAAATATGAAGTACTCTACGATATGAGCTACGAACGTTCAGTTCCACTTCATCTTCATCCTATATTTCAATTTTGTTTGAAACTGAATTAATTTATTTCTTGTTTGTCCATCCTAGTTGTTCCTATCATGCATCTTTCCATTCCTTTGTTTAACACATAATCTATCAGTTGATTGCACAATCAATGTTCGCGTTTCGCATACCATGCAACCTTAAAGATAAACACACACGCTGATTATATACAAGTACTTCACACTTGAGACATGTACAACTTGCTTTTGATAATCAAGTTGTCTTCCAAACGGGCTTCATACTAATTTACATCTGTTTATTTTCTCATTCAACTTGGCATTCAATGTCTTCCGGTAAACTTCGTCAATTTTCTGCCAAGCAACTGTGCCAATCTTTCTCCATAAATCTTTATTTTCAGCTTGAATGTTGTACATTGCTTTTGTTTCACTTAAATTCATTTGAATAAGGGTATATCTTTAAAAAGAAAAAAAAAGAGAGATGAATTCTTGCAAGCTTCCAGGTGTTGGGGTGTGCATATCTTCTCCCTGGGACATTTTTATTTGGTGTTATACACTAACACCCTTCTGCAGATAAGAATGCCTCCTATAACGACCTTTTCCGCTTTCCTGAAAAGTGACAGAAATCCACATACGCCCTTGTCCAAATTTACCCTTTATTATAACTTAAAAGTCCTACTTTCAAACTCTCCACCAAATACATTCATTATAAGTACGCTTTCAAAAGTACACAGTAAAATAGTTAACAAATATGAAGAAAACGTATACAAGTATGTTGTCAGAGGTATATGATTATTTAAAACACATACTTTACTATCAAATTAATAGCAAAGAATAGCACAGCAAATATATAACTTGTAAACTAAAATTGATTGGTTCAATTTTGAAAAGATTGTTTCATTAATTTTATCTCACAACTTAATTTGTTGTTACGAGTGACCTCCTGTAGTCAAAAAAAGAAAAAAAAAGAAAGGAAATGTTTCTATGTAAACAATAATGATCAATTATCAGTTGATCTAGGGAAAATAAAAGGTTAAAAATAAAAAAAAAGAACATAGCTGCGATTAGCTTTCTAACACGCATCAAGGAAACTGAAAAAATAATATTTAAAAAAAAAATCAAGAAAAAGTACTCATAAATTTCTTTAAATCATCAAATAACACGTTTTAAAACTCTTGTTTGGTAATGATTTCTTGTTTGTTTTTACTTTATTCCCCCCCTCTTCCAGTCTCCGATTCCTCGTTCAAGAAAAAAAAAAAGAGAAGAAAAATGTTAAGAAAAGAAACAGCTTGGAACCCGAAACCGGTTATTGGCAAAATAATGAACGCCATACATTTGATAGTAGGACGATCTGCAACATGAGAGAGTTAGTAGATGATGGTGTTACTAACTGCTTTGACGAAGAGCCGAAAACATTCTTATACACATACTGTTTGACGTTAATTTGGCAGCTGGAGAGATTGGTCACCTTTGTGAAGACCAATAACAACTTTTTTTTTTTTTAACCAACGATCAAGAAATTTTAATATAGCAGAATGCAAGTCTGGTGGAGACCTATTTTCAAGTCAATTGGTGAAAGAGCATTATGTAAATTTAATGTTTTTTTTTTTTTTTAGTTTAGTTTCTAATTTTCAATGCAGTTTAATAGTTACCTAGCGACAGAAGAAACACTGGAAACTAGTTCCATTATGTATACTGTCAAAAAAAAAAGAAAAAAAAAAGAAACGCACGATAATATTTCGAAATTGATTTACCCGTTAACAACTTGCAAACTTGCTTGTTATGTCTGACAGAATAATACTGTCCTCTCCTGAGGGTTTAATGTCAATTGGTAGGTTAAATAAATGTTTCGTGTTAAGCTATATAAGGTTATCTTTCAGCTGACTTTTTTTTTTTTTTTTTTTTTACAAAATTGCAGTTGTTCTGTAAATATATCTTTCAAGACTATGTAACATTCACATAACCGGATTTATTGATAACACTTGGATATACTGTGAGAGGAAACATAGCGTTAATTGAAAGTCTCAAAGGTGGGAATACAAGTGGATTATTTCATACAAGTTGTTGCCTGAGATCTTGTGCCATCTTTTGTTGATAATAGTAATACATTGTCTGTCTTGTAAGCACGATTGAAAGAGGATCCATGAGAAATATCACAGACATTAATCGTATATACACATATTTTATATTCGACTCCAGAAGCCAAATTATGCAAATGACATTGACGAATTAAAAGAAAGTTCCAGATAATATTTAATATAATAAAAACCGATAAATATGTGATACACAATTGTCATATTTGAATCTTAATCTGACAATTCACAAAATATGACAAATTTGTGTCACATGTAAAATATTACCTCGAATTTCTTTGTTACTCGTCATTGTCACATATTTTTTTGGCTTCTGGGGTCGATATATGTTTTCCTGGAGACAAATCTAAAAAAAAATTGTGTTGAAAAGGAAGAGTAAAGTTTCGTTATCAAGATATAATCAGCAGCAGTATTGAAGACACGTTAAGCCCTATTCTTTCATCCTAATTTTGCGGTTACCATATCTTCTTTAATATTGTCAAGAAGTTGTATCGGTCTTCTTCCTTTTCCCCCCTCAATCATGTCTTCAATTGAATCCTTCCGTATGCAATCCTTGCCTATACAATGTCTTAACCAGTTCCATTTTCTGGTCTTTCTTGTCATAATTATTGTTCATCTTTCTTTCACTTACTGTTTTCAATACGTATTTCCTGTCCAGCTGACGTTTTCTATACTTTTTTCCATATCCGCATTTCGAATGTTACTCTTACGTCACTCGTTACAGAATCGCACTCTAGATTCTCTGTGACAATGATTGGAACAAGAAATGTTTGATTTTCAGGGTCAATAACTTAACCATTACTACACCATTTAAAAAATAAACTTATAACAATTTGATTTTTCTATCGTTTTCATGATCCCTAAATACTAATTTAAAAACCACAAACATCCATGCTCAGAGAGGAATTTGAACACGTAACCTGGTCTGCATGACCTTCGAGATTGGTGTTATGTTACTATCTTTATAAAGCTCTTGCTATTGAGCTATATATAGTGAAGTCTAATTGTTTGTTCCCACTCTGAAACTTCAACGTTTTATTTTCTCTCTTTATCTCTGTTTGTAGCTCCTTTTCAATGATGTATTAAGCTGCAGTCAATCCGTTTAATATGTATTTTCTGATTTTAGTTTTAGTTTTTTTTTTTTCATTGTCTTCTATTCTGAAGCCATTGAAGCTGACAAACGAATCAAGTAATGGCCAGAAACCATTTTTTAGACTTAACTGTGACCAAATTACAGCTTTATAGTAAGCCTACTTAGATTTTGTAATGCCACGGCTTTACAAAGAGTTGTTATGTTAATTTATTTGCCGCCAGGTGACTCTAAAAGATCTGCTTATATTCTACTTGACAATTATCACTGGACAACTCCTCATAATACCGTGGTGATCGCAGAAAATTCAATTTAACACGAGATTATTTGATGTCACGCTATTTCCAACGTTATGTTTGTTAGAAATATGTATGTGTAGGTAATGTTTGGTAGTTCCGCTCCAAACAACGAACGGAGTGTCAATATAAGAGCCCAACCAAGTATGCCTTGTGTGTGATTTAGTCTTTCAGTCCCAAATACGGTTGTGACAAGTTGATAGATTTTTTGTAAACTTGAAGTAAAATACCTGACCGTTGAAATTTACAGCGATAAATCTATTAGAGCACTATGCTATAATAATTTAATAATTATCCCGTAATGAATTAAATGCTCATAAAATTTTATCACTTGATGGAATCAACTTCTGAGTATTCTAAATTGTTATTGGTATTTCAAATTTTCAGCATGCCTAACAAATTAAATTCATTTAAATTCAATCGTGCTCCAGCTAAAATTGTGCCATCACCTGGCAGATGGCTTCGTCTGCAATTACTTTCATTACCATCTCTCTGTCTTTCAGGACCGGAGTCCACTTATTTTATTCTTGTAATTCGCGTCTCTTGTTCTTATGCTGAAGGATTAGCATCGTAATATTCAGACGCTACCATTGGAAATCTAGCTCTGTACTGTTCGCTCTGAGGGCAAAAGCATTAGCCACTGGACTGTCTCTTTATAGGATGCCTAGCTTCCGCCTGAGCAAGAACCATAGAAAACTGTTTTCTAGCAAGAAATTCAGAATTCATACCTCAGCGCAAGCTACCTTGAGTATAATGAATTTTTCTGCGTCATATCAGCTAAATATTGCAACAATACTTTTGCAAACGCAATCGAAAGCGCATACACACAAAATATACAAGAACTACACAACCCAGCACTCGTAGCTCAGGCGGTAACGTCGTGGATTTTGGATCGGCAATCAGTAGACACATGGGTTCGGACTGCACGGACGACCATCCTGACTGACCCCTCAGTTTTAGGAGGCGAATTCCGGGATGGTACTTTAAGAAAAGATATGACCTTCCACATTCATCACACTACCCTATCCCGACTTGGGTGTAGCCCACGAGCGCACATACCTTATCTTCATTCCACCAGTCAATCATTTCAACTACCACGAGTGCACAAGATGTTGCCAAGTTTCCAGTCTTTTAACTTTAAGAAGTCAGTGTAAGAACCAATATAAATACAATTCGAAACATATTTCTACAGAATGATGTAGAACGAAATTGAAATATGTTATATGCTCATACTTATATCGATTACAGACGTTTCTGCTTATTTTGGAGTCGATTGCCTCTTATTTTATTGTAATATTTCCATGTCAATTAGGTACCTGTTGATTTAAGAAGTAAGTCAAATGAGGCCTAACTTCAGCTCAGACACTTTATTACAAATCGTGAGTACTTTACATATAGGTTATATTGTTCTACAACTCTGCAGCCGAGGAGAATACAATCAAAGGAAACTTGTTTTAAAGCATCAAGAGCTCCTACTTCAAAATCCAAACATATAGACTCAAATTGAATTAGGTGATGTCGCACAACAAGCTACCATATTTTACGTATGTCGTTATGTTCTTATTCAGCAAAAAGGCGTGAAATACAAGTACGTAGAATCCCTTCACGTTCACGTGAATTGTGTACAACCGACAAAAGAACTTGGGTGCGTAGTTAAAAGTGCCATCAGCGTAAACACCGACATTACTATCAAGTATAATTTAATATTAAGCAGTAAAACATTTATCTACATTCAAAGAATAAACTATAGCTTTATCGTAGCCTAAAATTGCTATTCCTGACCTACAAAGTTTTGGCAAAGAGGAATAAATAATTTATTTGTTTATGTAATTTTCCTATAATTGAATCGATCATTTGAAGAAAAAAAAAACTCTCTCTATAAAACTTGAAAATACTTAGAATTTATTAATATTTTATATTCATCCCATGTGATCCAGTTGGTAACATCGCGGACTTCGGATCGGCAATGAGAAGGCACGCGGGTTCGAAGTTCGAACGCACTGCCAACCACCCAGACGTATATTTCCTCACTCTCAGACTCAGTCTCAGCATTTGGGATTGTGCCTCAAGTAAGCTACCTTCCCTATTCGTGCCCATAGAAGAGTGATCGTCAAGTGACATCATCCTTCAAACTTAAGTCAAAAGTTGCAAAACCAGCCTATAAAAAGAAAAACAATTATAGAGATACTTTATCCCTGTGATAAACTTTAACTACACGATTTATTTGAACTTACCTCACATCATTGCTCCACACTAGTGAGGCTAAGCCACTTCCCCGTCAATACAGAGACTTCATCCTCCATGAGTCCATAACATAAAGTTGATCAGTAGCTTCCTTCAATCACCTAGGATTTCTACAGCACCTCTTTCGCCTTATTCGATACATTGAACGCCGAATAAGCTGGAAATCTTTGTGCGTTACATCAGGAACACTAAGCAGCTCTTGGCGAATTATTTTGTTTGGTCTTCATGACAGATCATCCACTGCTTTTCCCTTGCAATACTACTACTACTACTACTACTACTACTACTACTACTACTACTACTACTACTACTACTACTACTAATAATAATAATAATAATAATAATAATAATAATAATAATAATAATAATAATAAGTACGAAACCTCCGATACTTATATCCATTTGGTAAAATTATACAAGAAATGCCTTTCAGAAAATACGTAAATTGTGCAGTGCATCCATTTCAATACCGATGTATTATCTTGCTTCCACAAATTACTTCCTCAGAATAAAAATAATGTTTTGAGTATTATTACGGACCGTTTGTTTATTTCTGAAACTAAACTTAATAGCCAATCAGTAAAAAGTTTTTTTTTTTTTAAAAAAAAGGAGGGCTGCAAACTTGGCAATATCTTGTTCGCTCGTGGTAGTTGAAATGATTGACAGGTGGAACGAAGATAAGATCTGTGCGCTCATGGACTTCACCTCCCGGCTTAAGCCCAAGTTGCCTTGAAGCCATAAATGAATTCAACATGACCAGCATCCACCTTTTTAGCCGACCTGTTAGTCGTGTGGGTTGAGGTACCAAGCCAGTGATACGTAGGTCCCGGGTTCGAATCCCGGCTGGGGCATGGATGTTTGTACATTTTAGAAACTTAACAGCTAATGGTCTCGGGACGGGTCGAAGTCATTAGTTACTAAAATGACCCCAAAATACATTTTCTTTACGTTCACTTTACTCACGAATACTCCTGACACGTAGACAACTGGACAAGCGTAAGAGAATGAAGGTATTGAAACCTAAATTCATACAAATTGTTCCTGATTATATGGCCATATCGATATGCATTTGCTTTACATATCCTTCATTATTTTAAAATAAAATGGTGTTTTCAGGCTATTGCACCATTAGCCCATACTAATGTCACACACCATTATCTCTCACAAGAATACGTTTACAACAAACTTACTTCAGAAGCGTATTTCCCGTAAAATTCTAATCCAGAATGACATATTGCAAGACCCCCTTTCCTATTTAAGAAAACCAATTGAGATTCAATATGGCGAACTTCAAGATGGCGGTCGTGAAGAACATACACTCCAACATGTAGCGCCTTCCACCCTGTATCAATTACTATGTATTTACTTTTCATTTCTTCCATCATTTTACAAATCTAAGCGTATTTCCACACTTTTTCTTTTCAGTCTTCAGAAACAAGGATCCAACTACTGTATTATGTCATCGATATCTCTAAAATTAATTGCACTCGAGTTGCCAAAATTTGCATGTGCAGTTATTTTCACATTCTAATCATGTTGGAAGAAGAAAATATAGAACTTTTTTCTGCCCCATCAGTATGTTTGCTTGTAAGTCTAAATTTACGTGTTTCTACGGATGCATCATCATCAATGGTTTAGCCCATCGCCTTGTAATCATGAAGCGTCAGGTTCGAATCCTAGTAGGAACACAAATGGTTTGAATCCACTTAAAACTGCAGATTCCATTGTTAGGATTAAAATCATCTTATAAGAGAGAGAGAGAAGGCAATGACAATTCATCTTTTGTTCACCTTGTTCAATGACTTTCAAAACACTTATCATCATAATTCTGCTGCAATTCGCAAACCAAATAGAAGAAATTTCGAAGAAACAGAGAAAGTCCCAATATATTTCAACAGTTGGATACCCTAGGCGTGAAATGACTGTGAGAAACTGTTTCTTTCCTGCTTTCCGTCACAACATCTCCTAAGATCTATATATATAAAATGGAGAAGAAGACCAGGATTTTCCAATAACTGTTAAGACACTAACGAGATAAATTTATGGGGTCAGGAAAGGCTTAATTGAGATCGCTCGCGTGCTAGCGAAAGCGTATATAAGTTCTGCTCCTTCTGCAACCTTCCGTGTATTAAAGAGAGAAGTGGCAGCGGAGGGGATTTCGGTTCAGGGCCATGTTTCAAATACCAAAGTTTTTATACATTTCTCTTCATCTTTCATGCCTTTCCTCTCCCCCTCTTCTGTTTCTTTGCGCATTTTTACCAGTACTCGGTTCTTAAAGGTCATATTTCACTGTCAGAGCATTAGAATTCCTGTTCTGTTGAAGATAATTTCTTTTTTTTTCGTAGAAAAAAGAAACCCAGGATATATTACTGGAACAGAGTTATTTTCGGCAGTACTGAATGATTTGCAATATGTAAGGAATCTATAATAATAATAGTAGAGAATTAAAGTTTTTGAATGAAATATCGTTTTACATGGTTAATCTTCCTCGGCAAAATAAAGTAGTCCGCTCTGACGGAGTCACTGCTTTGACAAGGTTTCTTTGTCACTTCTAGCAAAAAGTCTGTTTAAGACGTCCATATTCACTGGAAAAGAAAACTATTAGTTTAACAGTGAAATCACTGGAAGAACGGGCGACAGTGATGGCATGATAAAAATAACAGTCGAATTGAATTGAATTTTATTTATGGTCTTTAGGCATCTGAGGTTCAGGCTGGAATAGGGAAGGGGAATGGATTTGGATACATGTCGGCCAGGGCCAATGTTGAAGGTACCATCCCGGCATTTGCCTGGTATGGCTGAGGAAAAACCCTGGAAAACCTCAGTCAGGATGGTCGGCTGCTAAGATCGAAGCTAGGATCTCCCGAATGCTACGCCAATGCTCTACCACTGAGCTACGGCGGCTCGGTAGTAACAGTCGAAGTGAGGTTAACATGTTCTTTGCGGTTATGGTCGTATCACCGCAAAAACATTTTCCCCCTGCTTTCCCGGGTCGTTTTCTGGTAATATTGCTGGTGCCCACCTGGAAAAGATAACTGTTAGTTTAACAGTGATATCACTGAAAGAACGGGTGTCACTAATATCACCTTAAAAGGAACAGTCTGTTTACCGTCAATATGTTCTTTACGATGGATTTGCGGTTGTAAAAATGGTGATATCACCAGAAAAAAAAAGTGTTTTCACCATCCTTTTTATGGTTATATTGCTAATTCTCGCGGTGTCAGATATTTCACTGTAAAACCCAGTGGCGTAGGTAAGGGGGATATGAGGGATATCCCCCCCCCTATTGACTCTACCTTTATGAATTTAGAAGGAGAGTATTTCAAGAAGAAAAGAATTATATTTGGAAACAATTATTAGTTAAAATTAATTGTAAGTGTGTCAACAGCACTATAGCTTATGTCCTTCCCTATATAATTTTAAGTTTATACATAAATATACAAGGGTCGTATTGTACATTCGTTGTAGTTTCACGATCTGGTAAATAACCTTTAGGACAACCAGTAAAATAAAAATTCTTTGAGAATCATATCGATAGCGGCGATAAAGAAAAGAAAGAAAAAAGACGATTTCTAGACAATAATGTAGAATGTAGTAATTCCTGTACTGATAGTCCCAACGCGAGTAGAACGGAGAAAATTTTGAATATAAAACATTTGAATCGCTTATTGCAGAATGTCCACTTTTTTTTTTTTGGCGAATTTGAGTTTTCACCGAATTTAAGTTGTTTAGATGTTAGATCACCGTTGAGTGTAGGAAAGGCTTTTCTACCTGCAATAATAAGCAAGACATCCGAATGTGAAGTTTTCGTTGAGTGTACAAGGGCCCTATGTCCAACACATGACGCTTTTCTGCACTCAACAGTTGGCACTTCTGGATTATATTATTCAAAAATTTGTATCCTGCTGGCGCCACAATAGACAATTTATGTTGCTGAACAGTACATCAATACGGATTATGTTAATTTTTACAGTAATAGTTCATTAGCATATTTGTATGTTTTTCATTAATCCGTACTTTTCAGCACTTCTATACATTTAAGAATACTTCATGGTTACATGTTTTTCTTTCTCAACAAGACACTGATTGTAACTGTGCACTTTGGTTCACATTACAATGTATAAACAAGTTCAAACTAGATACTTTTCCCCACCTGTTGATTGCAGACAGGCCCCAAGTCCAAGCAGAATAAATAATAATTCCTCAGTTGTTAATAACATTATATTGTTGATTCTGTACCTCTTATTAGATACTAGTGTAATCTTTCAAATGGTAATAGTCGGCCAACAATATAATGGTTGCTGCAATAGTGTATACAATTTTATAACTTTTTCTCAAGACTAGGTAAAATGGACATAGGGCCTTTCTGCAATCATCGATTCATTTAAAATCTATGGTTGAAGCAGTTATTTTCTACATAGAGAAGAAATAACTCTAACATATACGTCCTCGTTACATTGCATATGAGTTATAAATTAAAATGACACACATTGGACATTTCAGTTATAAGATCTAATATGATTTTTCAGTTCATTAGGATGAAGCTCTTGATTTCGGCCCGTCACGATTATATACGAGGGCTATGCTTGGTAAATTTCACATACATCCATGCCTGAGATAGAATTAGAACCCACAATCTTGGAGACGCTAGTCTAATGCCTCAGATCACACGACTACCTCGGTCGGTTATAAGGAGAGAAGAGTTGAATCATTAAAATCAATTATTGAAATTTGTGGTCAAATTTCAATTAAGAATTTTTTTTTTCCTGACTAAATGCAGATGAATGATTTTCTGCAGTAGTTGATGAAACTCTTAATATCACCTTTTATGGGAAAACTTTGTTGTTAATTAAGTCAATGATGAGTGTGTGATATCTTCTTAGAAAGCAGTTAGTCACGTGACTCAGTAACAATCTGGCAGATCTTCCCCGAACATGGTGTTGACCGGAAAGTTGTGAAGAAACAATTTCTGGATTCAGCGAAAACAATTTATCAAATCTGATTAATTTTTGTGTTAATTACAATCTCTTATTTTATGAAGAATATGATAGAGGTAGCAGTTTTCTGCGAAATTAATATATATATATATATATATATTCAAGACACTGTAACAGTACCCTGCTGTGATTTATATATATTGTTCAACACATTCACTCAATGTGGGAGTATTTAAGACCATTCATATTCGACTGATATTGAATTATTTAGGACCAACTGGAACACTTATATTTTATGTACGCTTACGGAAAGCGCATTTTTTGGGGGATTATGGATAGTGTAAATGTTTCACCTATATAGCATAAAAACCTGAAGTATGAGAAGATGGATATAAAAGTATAACACAATCCATGATTTGAAAGAATTAACCTAATTTGTGTTCGAAGCAATTATCCAAATTACTTTATTGAACAATTTCACACGCTCACACTAAAGGTATGTAATGAATTTAATACGTTTATAATTTATTTGGTAGTTTTATTCGATTAAATTAGTATTTCGCTACGATTAACAGTTGTACAGATTCTTACAAAACGAACACTTTCATTTATAAAAGCTGTGAATAATGCCAAAAGATGCTGTAATAAATTTTGAAAGAGTTAAAGCAAATTGTCGGAAGGAATACAAACAAATCGCAGTATATTTGAATTTTTAAGAATCTATGAAAATATTTACAAGTGAAGTCTAATTACAGTATTAGACGTTCTCTTTTACGCATGTATCCTGAATCATCCTAGGGTTTTCACGGATTTGGAAGAGGTTCAAAGGGGATCTGAATATGAAATTATATAACAAAATACTACCATGTCTTTTAAAATTACACAGACAAACTTCTGGTGGTGATTCCTCACATCAAAACAAGACAAAAGTTTCTCAGATATATTTTCGAAATGTGTATAGTTTCGAAGCTACAGGGTCCCGAAAGCGTAGCAAAATGAACTTCAGAACGTGATATATCTAACATCATGAAAAGTAGAGCTGATGTGGCATGGTTCCTTGAAAGACTTTCAATTTGCACTATCTCAGAATGCATATTTCAAAATTTCGCAATAAGCGCGCAAGGGATTCCCCAAAAGAATTAGGGGATTTCCAGAAATTTTCTGAAGTAAAGATGATCCAAATGTGTATGATGGGACGGTTTTCATCAGAAAACAGATAATTCGTTTGCATTAACTCGATATCCCAAGTAGATTCCACACACTGAACGATTTTCTAAATAAGATGCGTGGTTAGATAACAAGCAGGAGTAAAAATTGCATAATTTCATGGCATGTTTTATTTATTTGTGATTGAAGAGATTAAATATTATTGCCCGAACGTGTGCCACCTTATACTCACACGGGAAGACTTTTAATTCACGCTTATTTTTCGACCTACATCCATTCAGAAATATTGTGGAATCTCCTAGTTCCTTCAAGCAATCCCTTGCGCGCCCATTTCGGAATTTTTGAAATCTGCATTTTCAAATAGAGTAAGTTTAAAATCTCTGAGGGTACCACGATGTATCAGCTCTACTGTTAGTGGTGTTAAAAATATGAAAATCTAAGGTTAATTTTCCCACGCTTTCGGCACTCTGCAGCTCCGAAACGATGCGCATTTCGAAAATTTGACAGAGGAACTTTCGTTTTGTTTTGATGTGAGGAATCACCTCTAGAAGTTTGTCGATGTGATTTTAAAACACGCTGTATATAATTACGCCTAAAACTATGCTAAGTTTACAAATAAATCTGAATTTGGGAGAGGTCTGCACCTTCTAAACTCTGCTTGAATACGTCACTGAGCTGTATGAAAGAATAGTATGGGTCTAGAATATCTAATAGAGTCAAAATCAACTTCCTAAAGCAGAAATGATGGTATATTATAAAAGTGTTATATGAGACACGAAACTGGAATGGACTTTAAAATTGAAGAAACTGAACACGAAAACAAAACTCAAACAGTTAGTAGAATTTTAAATTTTCTTTTTATACAAAATATTCTATACTAATTGCGAACTTCGAAAACGAAACTAATAAAAGTGCAATGGAAACGAATCAGATTTCTAAACTTTTTAACATTTTATACTCTGAAACGAATAAATAGGTATATCTTTGAAAAATTCAAACTTTCAAATGTGGCTGAATGGACTGGTAGTTTTACAAAAGAAAACTGTCATCAAGGTGAGCGTATAAGCATCAGTAAATGTTGGTCGAGAAACACTTCTTCTTGACAGAATCCAACCTGATGTTTCAAATATGCCTAAATTTGTATTAGAACTATAAATGAACTAAGGAAACTATGCGGATGTAATATATTCATGCACTTAATACTTTACCGCACAGCAAAATTGTGCTATTCTAAAATTATAGGAAAAAAAAGCCCTAAAATGTATTCTTTTTAAGAAATGTGTTGTGTTGGGTTGCATAACTGCGAAGGATATGATTTTCTAGATATCCCTTCCCTTGAGAAATTCCTATCTATGCTACTGGTAAAACCAACGGACAGTTTCTTCAATGCTGTTTAAGAATCCAAATAACGAGATATGTGAGAACAAATGTGACTAAAAGTGGAGAAGCAAGTAAGAAAAATAATAGAAACACTTCGCTACAAACAAGCAATCTTTTGCTTATAAGCGTTATAAAAATATCTTTCAAACTGTAAATTTTATCACAAAGACAAGATTATCTAGGAATACATGAAATTTCAAGTCAATGCAATAATATCTACATAGGTAAAACATGAAAGATATATCAATATTCGACAGAAAGAACATACAAAAGACACAACACATTCAAATGTCAAAGTAGTATCGAGATTATCACACATCTCCCCTCCATGAGCTTTAAAATCATAGAACTAGAATCATTACACAACTATATTTCAAAATATGTAGACAATAATGCGTATGACACATATGCAATAATATACTGTAAAAGAAATCAAAATAAACACATAAAATAGTAGTGCACGAAAAGAATTAACAGGTGTAGTAGACAATTAGCAAATTATGCACCTGGCAACATTGCTGGCAGCTGAAAATATCATACATTATATAGATTCATATATAACTCTATAGATCATAGCTCGCAGTACTATTAGCAGTGATTATTTATTTCCTTAAGTGATTATTTATTTCAAAAGAAGAAAATAAGTTCGTTTTGAAGAAATGTCGAAACATGCAGTGTTTCGGTGCAACAGCCACGTAAAATTACGGCAAATATGATCCCAAAAATTACGTCATAGCTCGACACACAACGACGTAAACGGTAGACCCAAATCACATTTAAAGTAGTACCCAATACACACATATTTTATTCTTATTTATGATTGGCAAATGCAGCTTAAAAGGGATTTCTATGCATGCCTTATCAAACCAACTAATTTCCCCGGGAATGAAACTCTGAAGTTACGAAATCTGTCAATCATAAACATTGCTTAAATGGAAGTATTGGTAACCACTTCGATTTAGTATACTAAGCCGACACCGCTTACGTCATTACGTGTCAAGATATGACATCATTTGAGCACTTGTAGCTCCGAAACTAAAAGTGTTCCGAAATTTCTTTAAAATAAAATTTTTCTTGTTTTAATGTAAATAATCTCCTCTATTATTTCAGGGACACTCTGAGTATATCTGATTATTTATCAGAAATATAAAGAAGGAAACAAAATTAAGAAAGAACATTATCAGTTTGTTACATGGAAATACCCAACAATGTATTTCACCTAGTGGTAGGTATTTCTGCGTTTCCCTATTACCTCTTCATCTTTCTTCCTCTTCTTTCTTGCCCTTTTCTCTGAAACTTGCACTTAATGCAATGAAGTCAATTAACCCCGAAGTCTCAGGAACACTACAAGACTCCAGAGAGACCTTCGCGTGTAGATATTCCCTTGCATGTTCTAGTATTGGATGAAATGCGTCTTCCAATTCTATTAAGTGAGAAAAAAAAAATATATATATATATGTAATAAAATCCCACGCAATACACAAGATATAGCCTTATACACACCACAGATAGAGAACTTCTCTCTCGCTCTCTTGGTATATATATATATATATATATGTGTGTGGTCTGAAAACGAGAGCAGTATTCTGGTTTGCTCGTCTCTGTGTTAAGGTTAACACAAGGTCAGATCTTCATAAAGGTCGTATTGTTCTAAACCTCACATGTTTTTTAGAAGAAGAAGAAGAAGAAGAAGACTATACACTTCCGTTTGTGACGATAATTCTTTTAACTGGAAATTATATCATTAAGATACAAAAGAAACTTTCACATATGTAAAATATATTTATATATATATATATATATATATATATATATATATATATATATATATAATAACTTTAATGTTTATAAGACTCCTTTAAAATTAGTAAAATTTATCATTATAATTAAGGTCCATATAAATATGAGTAAAATTTATCATTATATTAAAGACTAAAGACTCCTTTAAAGTTTATAGTTATAAATAATTAAAAAAAATAATGGCTAAAAAATAGTGATTCTTCCAATCCACCCTAGATAGCCAAGTAAACATTGATTTTCGATCAGTACTAAGCACTCGGATGAAACGCAACATTTTTGCTTGAGTTCTTATTACTAAAACATCGAAGCAATGGAGGTAAATTCTCAGAAGAGACTTATTTAAAAGAAGTGCCACCGGCATCAATTGTTAACCATTCATGGCTCTCCCCCCAACCGAAGGAAGACATATAACAGGAATACACACACGCATACAATCATCTTCCACGCCCCAAAAACGTTGCGTCATATCCAGAGCACGTATGGTGACTTCTTTCCTTTCAGAATCTCCTTTTTTTTTCGTACACTACTAAGAAAACAATGGGTGCTAGAGGAACGATGGTCACCCTACCGGATGAACGAGACTGTGCATTATAAATAGACTAGATAGAGAAGCACCTCACCACACACGTACACATATGCAAACACACACACATATATAAACTAAGCTTCTCCTCCTTTTTGGTCGCCTCTATACCATGATCACAACCTATCACGGATTTGCGAGCTCGTCTGAATATCAATAGGGGAGGAGCACAGATCTGATTGTAGTTGGGAACCCGGCAGTAGCATTGATTGGTAAAAACGCAGTGGAACATCCGGAGTATTAAAAAAAAAAAAAAAAAAAAAAAGTTGGAAGACTTGCATCTCTGCTTCTCGGTGCTGTACAACCAAATATGGTTGACGTGATTGTATTCCGTATTTGAATCTTTAGCAAGTTACTTTTTTCTTCTATGAGCATGAATGGATACAGTACACAATACACTTGAAAAAAATGTATGATTTTTTCTTTTCGCTTCTGGACAAGGCGCCGATTAGTATTCACATATCCTATCATTGTATGTCGTTTCATGAACGTACATTCTAATGTGGTTTTCTTGTTATTATGTCTACTATTTCTTGAAATATGAAGAGTCTAGAATCCAAAGGATACAAGTCACATTGACAAATTTAAATAAATTTGAGGTAAACTTTTATAACCTGAAATATATATGACACAAATAGTTATATTTTGTACAAAGAAATATTGAACTTGGATGTGTCTATATTCAAAATAGGACAATTTTGTGTCTTATATGAAAAGCTTACCTTTTTATTGTTCTTGAATGCCACTTGTATCCCTTGGCTTCGGGAATCGATATATATTCCTGAATAATTATTTCTTACTGTGCTATTTACATAAATAAACATCAATACAAGATCTCCGCGTGGTGTGAAGTACTTGATATCGAGATCAGAAGTAACTAACTTAATTGAGGGTTGTGGAGTGTTCCATACACAAAGAAATTTCACCTTGCTGTGGTAGTCTATAGTCAGCCTACCAGAAATTGGGAAATCCGGATTCGAGCCTCGGTCACGCACGACGACAACTAATTCTTCTGTCTGAATTTGAATGTCTTTCGACATCTCTTACTCAAATGGATCAATATCTCTCTGTTTCAACTATAAAGTTTATATTTATGTCATTTAGAGTGACTTGAACCTGCTCGGAGGACTATGCAATCTTTCAATATATCAATCCATCAACCGATACTTTGTAATATCAAAACGTCCGTATCAAGAAACGCCCAGTGCCGGATCTAGAAATTTTCCTAAAGGGGGTTAAATTTGGCCGCCCTTTCCATCATTTTTTGGCCAAAAAGCGCGACCGGCCGAGGCGGCGGCCACGACATTGTCTCGTATCACGTACTTCTGTTATCTTCTCTGTAGTATGTCGTGGTATCGCTATCACCTGCCTATCCGACTTAAATCACGGTTTTAAAGATAAAGTTAGGTTGTTTGGAATAACATAAAAAATGTCTTAGAAATGCTGGTATTGAAATTTTGAACATGTTTAGGACAATTTCAATTTAATAGGCGATTTTACTTCCTTTTTAGGAGCTTCTATTTTTTTTATTTTTAGCTCTTTGATGCCCCCTAAACGTGTCGCCGGGACGCTTTCCCCCTTTTGCCTCCCCCTCTCCCCAACCTAGATCCGGCACTGGAAACACTCAAAATAGGTACTGATATCGTACGAACATATACATAAGATTAAGGTTCGATTTCCAATGACCTTTCTATGTGAACGATTATATAATTTTCAATTATTTTTGTATGCGAACGGTGTTCGATTTGCATCGATTTTTTGGAATGAGTGGTATTGGAATCTCGGCAAGTTTTTTGTATAAACATGTTTATAAAATTTTCTAGTTTGTTTGAGGTTAATACTATAATGGATTGAGTACAGATGTCAGACATTTTGGTCTAGGAGTAATTGTGGGGTAATTGAAAGAAATATAAAAACAAAATTTTGTACAAAAATATTTTGAACTTTGATGTACATCAAGCTAAATGTATACACAACTTTAAACTGACCTCAAAACCTAAGCATCTTACCCAACACATCAGTGAGTCACCGTAGCCCAGGATGTAGTGGGTCTGATTACGAATCGGAGGCCCGGATTCAAAACCAGGCCAGAATGCTGGAAATTTTTCTCACAGTGTTACCATGCCTGGCACTCTGAGGTGTACTCACCTTCCTATCAAATTAAGTACCAGTATCCTTGGCACTCTGGGAATATTGGGAAGGTAAAGGCGGTCGAGCGTGAGACTGACCACCCCATCTCACTTCGTACCGTAGGTTGAGAATACGTGGAGCGCTACCTCCACATCCCCAATGCGCCGTTCACGGTGCTTGTGTATCATACAGGGATAGCTTTTTTACCCAACACATCAGTGTAAGATGCCCATTCATTTGGGTAAAGATGTCTAATACGGTACATTATAACTAAGATATACTGTATGACAATAATAGTTAAATTAAATTGTGATTCTTCGTGTCTACATTGTCTATAATACGACTAAAATACATGAAAAAGTATGAATATATTTCCAACATTTCAGAAAATATTTGTTCCAACGTCCACCTCGACGACATCTGTTTGAAAGCAAGCGCAGATTTTGCTCCTTATCTGATAATGAAATATATACCAATTTAATGCAGAAATGTCTTTACGTTTTGTGTAAAATGAAGAAAAAAAAAGATATTTAACGAAGAGAAACATGTAGAGAGAAGCGGTAACTCAGTTAGTATAGAGCGTTGACTTCTTGTTCGTTAGGTCCTGGGTTCGATCTCCACGGCTACCATCTTGATTGAGGTTTATCCAGGGTTATCCTTAGTCACACAAGGTTAATGCTGGGCCCGAAACTAGGCCCTAGTCGAATTCTTTCCCATATCATCACCCCATCCCTACTCCGGCCTCAACCATAAGTGCCTGAAGATGACATTCAAATTTTATTGAATACGTATGTAGACCACCAATTAGAAATGTTCTTGTATGACTACATTCTGTTCAAGAAGAATGGCTCAAAGAAATGAGTGTCTTACCTGAAAACAATGAAAACAGTCTTATTTAATGCAATGCATTTACGCAGTGGGCATCTATCTCCAACTTTCGGGGCAAGACGCCACTTCACCTGTTTTCCCCCCACACACATGGCTTCTTTCTAATACAGTCTAAGCAAGTACTTCACAGTCAAAACTACCCTATTTAAGTGCATTTTCTACTCTGTCATGGAATTTAGCCCGAACCTAAACTGTTTATACGTAACAGATTACGCAAGATTCACTTGAAGAGCATACTAATTCTTTCACACCATACAAGTTTCAATCTAGGATCATAGTTATGGAATTACAATATTGTATCCATCTTTCCCCGATAGGCGTCTTCCCTCAATCCACTCTATTGATTCTCTGGAATATTATTACTTCTTATATTTGGCTTCGTGTCTACGGGAATTTAATTTTTGAAGAACAAAGAGTTTATGGTCAGTACACAAAAGAAAACTTCAAATTGTTATCCACTCAGTTATAAAATTTAAAAAAAGTAAGCACATTTAACATCTAGTTCAGGAAAATCACCGTTTCTTCAACATCTGTTAATGGTAATAGTTCTTTAAAAGCTCAGGTAATTTAAAAGCTTGATTAAATATTTAATAGTTCGATAGTAATTTTGTTACCCGACAGTTCGAAGACAAAAAACAAGAAAAAGAGGTAAATACACATAATTGCTTCATGAAAGAATACATATATATATACTTTGACACAACACACTTCAATAAATTTAAACACCAAAAACACGTTTTTAACAAAAAAAAATGATTTAAATGAGTGGTAGGTATTGACTCACTTTGCAATACCTTCCCCATTTGATATAGGAATGAAGTAAAGAATCTATAGAATTGAAGCAGAAACAGTACACGGACAGACAGAAAGAAGATATTATTGGATATATTTTTTTTTTGAAAACCAATTAAAAGATGATCAACGACAACAACGAAAGATCCCAAACCATAGGCCAAAACGGAAGTAATATGTTCTACATAACAAAGTGAATTTCTTGAAACAAAAAAAAAAAAGTTAATAATTGCATTTGGAGAAAGGTTACGTTTCCTCCAAACCTGAAAAAAATATATGAAAGACATGAAGGATAAGAATTTGGATCCAAATTGTAGAAAATCTTCAACAGCTAAAACTTCACACTTTCTTTTCTTTAATTTTGTGCCCAGGAAATAAGCATGTATATTAAAGCTGAAACCGACACGTATTTGAGGAAAAAGAAGTAAATATTTTTAAAAGGTTACTTTTCGATTATTTAATTATGTAACACACAGTACATAATATTTGAAAACGTTAAGAATTAGATCTACATCCGTTACATATGAATGAATTTGGTACTATTTATACCATGATGAAATGGGATAATCTCAACATAGAAACTATAGTGACTTTGTATCTAATTTACTTCAACTACTATTCCGAACTGTACATTGGACTGTTTTCGAGTTTCAATATCGATTTAGTTGAGAACGGAGCATTTGTTTCGAGACATGCCTGGGAAGTCTTTTAGATCCGACTTGAGCTAAAAAGCACACCCTTTCATTGGGTACTTTGAAAGTAACAACTGAAGATCAAATTTACATAATTTTTATTATTCTTTAGTCACTAAATATTACAAAATTCATGCCAGTGCAATATTTAATATAAAATTATCCAATTTTTACTCTTCAAATATGGCTCACCGAAAGTGTCCTAGCAACGAAATCAGGAGATCTCGGATTGAATACCGGGGTCGACCATGGTTTCTCGTTAGGCATCGTTAGGCATAACAGCTAAATGGTTTGGATCATACCTTGATTGACGATAAAAAAAAAACGAGATGATAAAAGAGCTAACCTTCCAGGGTACCATTTAAAAATGTAAGATTTTACAAGAGACTTGGAATAAAGAGAATTTGGCTCAGAATGGCACCGCGAAAATAATAGTTATCTCAGAATAGTAAAAAATATTTGGCGTCACTTAGATACTTGCGGCCATTTTGAAAAATCTTTAAATATTTATATCTCACGTTCTAATTGTTGTATCAAGATGGGATAAAATATATCTTACTCAAGATTGCATCCGAAAATAGAAAGTCCAATCAAAGTAGCAAAAATATGTGACGTTACAAAGTACAAGCTGCCATCTTCCAAAATAATTAAATTTGAATATCTTCCATTGTAGTAGTCATATCGAGATAAATAAAGATTGTATAGCTCAGAATGGCACCGGGCATCTTATTGACCTATGTAAATAAGGACCTCACCGGCCGCCATCTGAAAAAAAATACATTTGAATATCTGGAAATCTAATGGTATTATCAAGATGAAATAAACGATGTCTTGTTAATATTAGCATCTGAAGAAAAAAAATCCAGAGTGGGAACAAATGTGACGTCACAAGTACACACGAAATATCCTGGGGAAATAACGAAATTTCAATATTTCGTATTCTAATAGGGGTACTGAGGTGGGGTAGACGATTTGTAGTTCACCTAGTTAAACCTCGCGTACTTAAGGAAACGAGAGGCATCTTGACTGCAAATCCGACTGTGTTCCCTGCCCCGAAAATGTGTTTCAACACCGACAACCTATTTACAGTTTTCCTTAGCCCACCTTTACTCTCATCCTATTTACTTGGATGTAAACTAATTTCATTAAAATTAATTTGTGTCTGTGACGACATTCTCACTTCCTGTAAAATGATCTGTTTCACACCATAAACGTAATGTGTGAAGCTCAATTTTGTAGACATCGTCAAAGATGAATGCGTAATAATAATAATAATAATAATAATAATAATAATAATAATAATAATAATAATAATAATAATAATAATAATAATAACTTTCCCCTTTCCATAATCTCTCACGTCGCCTATCTTAAACAAGCAAACATTATTTGATGAGATGTGACCTTGACCCTATCATATAACCAACTTACGTACTTGCATTTAGCAACAGAATAAAAAGAAAAGCAAACAATAAGATGAGAGAGTAAGACAATTTTCCCACAACGATCTGCTACACGCAGTTCCCTTCACAATCTACCCACCCACCCACACACACAAACCAGAAAAAAAACGCACACTTTCTTTGTATGTAATTGTCCATTGCGTGATAGGTTGCCTCTTGTCGGATTTCACAGTGAATGTTTTTTTTTTTGTTGTTTTTTTTTTAAATCTCCTAAAACGGATAAATCTATATATTACTGTTTTTTATTCTTCCTATCCGGTCCTTCTCGTTTTTTGGGAAAGAAAACAGCTTAAGAGTACTGCTTTTCCTTCTGCATTTCTCTTGGCATGACCAACTTCTTTCTTTTCGAAAAGTGCACACACAGGTGATTGGAACAGCAATGAACATATGATTGATGATCACTCTCCTCTTGAACTTCATGTCTTCTTTCTTTACTTGCAGAACCGAAAACCTGCGCTCTAATCGATCATCAAAGTGGCCAATTAGTTTGGTTAGATGTATAAAGGACACGATCATTATTAACAGAATGCTTAAGCGATGCTCTCGATGGGCGTAATGATTCACTTCTTTTTTTTTTTTAAGGAAGGGGGAGGAAACGTTCACTCGATTTTGATCCATTAAAGCAATTCATATATGCTTGCTGTAGAAGTGGCTGCCTCGAATCATGCATTGTAGTTAAGAGAATCAGCTCATACCTGAGCTTCTAACTTCTATGAACCATGTTCCCGCTTAAGCACAAAGTAGCAATTGTGGTGATACCACGATACAGCAATATATAAAGACGCGAGTGATTGCCGATATGGGTAAATCTCTCATTCTAGCAGACGACATCGCAACACTCAACATGTTGCACGATTGTAAAAGCCATATTTTCCCCAGTACTACAACATAATTATATGAAAACTGACTCAGCTGCCATAACTAAGGCTCTTGTGTAGAACTTAGCAATAAATAAATAAGGGTCAGTTCTACAATCGACCGCTAAACTTCTAGTCAGCGCTAAGTTGAGGTCAACTCTCATTTTACGTACTCTCATTGGCCAAAATCAGACTTGGCCTCGACTTAGCGCTGACTAGAAGTTTAGCGGTCGATTGTAGAACTGACCCTAAATCACTCCATCCATCCATATATTCATCCAGAAAGGACTGTTCGGTTATGATTAATAGTAAACATTATTTATATTTATTTTTTAAATTAGATGGACTTTAGGCATCTACGGCTCAGGTCGGGATAGGGAAGGGGAAAGTATTCGGTGAGGTTTTCCGCCAGGTCCGCTGGGATCGAATGTCAAATCGAATTATTCCGACTAAAATTTCATATGAAAATGTTACCAGAAACGTGTAATCTGTAGGGCCTATACGTAGTAGTAGTAGTAGTAGTAGTAGTAGTAGTAGTAGTAGTAGTAGTAGTAGTAGTAGTAGTAGTAGTAGTAGTAGTAGTAG